>QYTT01084235.1:15170-36509 GCA_006980735.1 Dasypogon diadema
TAAATATCCCCCCCCCCCCCCCCTCACCTTATATTTTACTTTCTGACAAAGCTGTGAATAGCATCACCTGAGTTTTGGCTACAGCAATTTCAAAAAGCTGACATTTTTAATAGCTTCTTTCATTTTCAAAATTCTGGTTTTAAGGGAACTTAAAAAAGGGAACAAAGCTTTTCAACTTTGATTTTTGGAATCTAAGTTCAGAATTGAATCTTCAGAATTGCGCCTTAAACATGATTTTTATAATATATATATAATCCGAAATTAAATATAAAATATAAGAACACTAAATCATTATTTTATTCAAAACTTTCAATTAAAAGCGAGTAATATTGTCTTTTTAACTAACCAATAGGAAGTTATTGTAAGGGGCCCGATTTTTTTTAAATTGAAAATTTCGACATATCTCCACATTTCGAGGTCCTTCGAGTCCGAATCTATAGTTTATAGAGAGATGTCTGTGTATGGGTATGTACGTAGGTTCGTGAACTTTTTTTCGTCTCGAATATTTCGAAAACAAAAAATGATATCGACTCCGAACCAAATTCATTCGACGCATAATTGCATAATGAACACCTGATAAAGTTTGCAAAAAATTTGAATCGGCGGTTTTTTTTGTAACAATTAAATTTTCAAAAGAAAGACAAAATGGCCAAATGGGAAGTTGGCAGTGTGGGCAGTGTGGGTTTTCAGGAGCTTTATAAATCATAAAGTCTTTCAAATGAACTACATCGTAAGGTCTAAATACTACCGACTTACTACACTTCGAGCAATTTCAGTGAAAAATTTTTGTTTCCCGTTACTTTTTGGTGTCTATAATAAGGAATGATGAACCATTTATTTATACATTATAAATTGTTTATGTAAACAAAAAATTCTATGGAAGAGCGGGAAGCAGTCTTAACGGTTTTTGAGATTACGACATTTAAAAAAAAGGCTGTATAGCTTATACTAAATATGACACGTATACGAGTCTAGCGTCATATCGTAGAGAACACTAATGGCTTTTAAGTGAGAGCTTACCCATCCTCCCACTTCTGTTTATTTAGGAGCTACGAATTTTGAATATCAAAATTTCGCAATTGCTTTACCCTTTTTCTACACAAATATGCAAATTTATCGAATAAAGCAGTGCATTGAACTCTTCAGCCTGAAAAACAATGTCATCCACGTGCACCAGCATATTCACCTGTACTCCGGAAACATTCAGACCATCCCCTACTTCCTCACATAAATCATTCAAAAAGAAAGAAAACAGCACCGGACTTAACACGGAACCCTGTCGAACACCACAGACCCATTCCAAACTCTTACTGAATAACCCTCGCATATGCATTTCAAAAGCCGATACGCAAAAACCATTATTTTTTCCATTGATGGTAAATTTTAAAGGATTCAGGATTGTTAAAGTCAAATTTCTGGATCCTAGTAAGTGTTTCAGAAAAGCAATTTTACCTAACTTCACTTAATTGATATGCTTTTGATATGTTAATCAGAGAGCTTGAGAATATTTACAAAATCAATAGATCAATACGGTGGGATGTGACCGAAAAAGTATCTTTTTAGAAACTACAAGCCTGAAATTTTCTCTTGATAGTTTATACAAATCAAATATAAAAATAATTATACGGTTTGCGTGTTATCATTTATGTTAGTCAATTTTATAGCATTGCTGCATTTATAGGATCAACTAAAGATAGTAATGCTCGTAAATTTATATTTCTTTAGACATTCAATGCGTAACTACGCCGTAAATAACTGAGGAGATATCAGCAATACTGCAATTTTGCAGTTTCTTGAAAAAAGCAAATATCATGCCTTCAATCACCATAAAACGTGTCTATATGTTTACAATCGTTTGCAATTCTTTTGCAATCTAAACTCGTTTATTTTTTCATTAATCAGATGAACAATAAAACAGCTTTAACAGGCCAAGTAAATTAGCGAAATAAGTAACTATAAAATTTCACGATAAAGCAATGACAATAAAAACAACCGCTTTTTGCACTGAGGAGAAAACAGGTAAATTACACAAATTGTGAATATGTATTTGAACTGCTTGCAAGTTTTATGAAACTTAGCCTATAAAATCAAAAATGAATTAAAATTTTAATGATCGAACAAATGTGATGCACAATCAAACAGGTGGGAGGTGTAGGAAGATACGCATCTCTTCCTCCAGAACACCATTTGGAATACATGCGACAGATAGGCTCCATTAATAATTTTATAGCGGATTAAATAGCTCTCACAGGCTATTTTATTCAAAACAACCTAGAAACGTTTTTACGTTCTCTTTGACAAATAATGGTTCGCTTCACATCCGGTTGGAAAACTTTACGACTGGATCTATAAGATTGCAAGGAGGATCACAAAAAACATTTGCATTTAATATACCTTCTAAACATCATTAAAAGTTTATTTTTTTGGAATTCCCTGTTATTTTTTAAAAATATGCAGTTCTCACGTTATTAAAATGCACGACTGGCTTAGAAATAAAAGTCACCTTCAACAGTTCCCTTCATTAATTAGTCAGTATTGAAGAAGTAATATTTTATTGTCATTCTTAATAACGTTAACTCAAGCGTTCTTTGGCTTTATATCACATTACCTACTTTTAATGATATTTCACGCCTAATGGCGTGAATGATGATGCAAAAAATAACCTATATATTCATATAAGAAGAAATGACAATGGAGAGAGAAAGATCAATGCTCAATAGTATGAGAAACAGCGAATAGACCAGTGTCTTCAAGTGTGAAAATTAGTTGAATTTCGCAAAATCACTACTCAGATTTCATTATTATAAACTCTGGGAGTGTTTCATGAATACCAACTCGAGGCTTTTACATAGTAAAACAATATCTTAATTTTATGAAAATTTGAATAGTTCAAAGGATTCCCTACGATACAGATACAGATAGGGAGTCAAAATAAACTAAAGAAATAAGCTGAAAACAAAAAAAATTTTAGTCTGCTCCGACCACGGAGTGAAAATAGCGAACGCCCAAAAATCATGCACATGGATTGATCATCTATAAAGAATCAGATCAGGATTCCGCAGTAGTAGCGATAAAAGAGCTAAAAGCATGTAACAATGTAACATTATATATGAGTGCTTCTGAGCAAATTAACTATTTTTTGTAGTATATCAAACCTAACTAACGTAATGGATTCCATGTCTGCCTAGGGCTCTGTGCGAATCTATTTTTTAAAGAAACATATATTAATTAGTTTATTCAGTAAAAATCATATTAACTTCCGCCTTTTCTCCACACGAAAGTAGGTAGTAGTAGTACATAAACAGCATATGTCTACTTAGTTCGTCCTCTTCGAAGATTTTTCCAAATGTAAAGATCATAGGATTATGGGATTTCTATAGCGGTGCGCAATTTAATCTGCCATACATTTATAAAGATTAGGCCTAGAATATAAAAGTCGTGTTGTCGAAGATTTGGATTCAGCTTCTAACTAAAGTATTGACACTTTTAATTATATACAAAAGGTTCCTACTTTTTGACCTTTTATCACTACTTCTATATGAACTGAAATTCTAAGATTCCTTGCTTCCTTTCAAACAGGATCATATACTTTTATGTTATTCATTCCTTTCAATTTTAAACCAAAGCTGAAATAACATCGAGAACAGCTGGCCAGTATTTTGTAAAGCAGATAATCATAGACCTTAACCGAAATAAGAAAAGATATAGTATATTTGGAATGGAAACCAAGATAAGATGTGTGTGATTTTTTACTACATTAGGACTCCGTAAGAACAGTTAAACATCCACTGCGGGTAATCATCAAATAAAAAAAGATTTTAATTATGTGTACATACAAATTATTTACAAAACACTCCAGATTGAATTTTCAACCATAAGAAATAAATCCTTCTTAAAAATTGTATAAGTTTGATAAAGACTTGAATTTCGGAAAGCTATCTAAATAGAACTCAAATGATTTCATGAATGATTTTGTTATTGTAATTTTATAGAGAGTAAACAAAATTAGTTTCGAAAGGAAGCCCTGAAGAATAACTCCTCTTTTGCTCAGATATCCTTCTGAATATGTATTCCAAATTTTTAGATATTAAAATATTTTAGAGAATTTTACAAGGATATTTCACAAATCCTTTAGGTAGTAAAATACAAAATAAAGAAAAGTTTTACTGAAATACCAATAATTCCCGAAAGCAATATAAAAATTACCTGCCATCTGGGGTCTATAAAATTGAGGTAATCCCAAAAACCGGAAAAGGAAAGCAAAACGAAATTTATGACCAGAAAGAAAATTTTATCTTAATGCACCACATGCGCTTATCGCAATTATATTGGTGCACATCTCATTTCAGGCGGAAAAGGACATAAATTATCCTTAGAGTTTTCACTGACTATCATAAACTTTGCTGCAGCAAAGTAGAGTGGCAGTTGAGGCGAGGATGAGACATAGAAGACGAATTCCTTTAGCACTTCCTCTGAATTCCAGAAAGCAGTTGTAGTGGCAACCAGGTCTCCACCTCTAAATCATTACATTCAGGAGATCTTCCCTTGATTGCAAAGTGGTAAGTTGTCAGGAGGAGCACAGGGCAATGGGTAACAACAATGGTGGTGGCAATCTTTTCTTACCACGCCACCCACCTTTTTATTCAGCAATGCCCCAGTCGTACAGATCTGCAGATATTTTATTTGATATGTTGTGAAATGTGCATTTCCCGAGAGATATAAGTCGATTCGAAGGACGAAAGGAAAACTTATACGACTGGGTGCAGTCCGACCGTTCGTGGTACATCCGACCATCCCGCCAAGCAGTCATCCATCCATTCATCTGTCGACGTAGACTGCTACTGTGGGGTACTAAAGAAAGAACGGCCGTAAAAATTTTAAAGAGGTTCTTGATGGTTAAACAAAGAATAGTAGAACGAAAGGGATCAGCATTTTATGGGCAAAGATATGCCATAAAACCGCAAATGAAATTTCTCTTGCTCCTTCCGTCTGCCATACCGTCATGTCTTCTACCTAAAATTACACTACTTGCAGTAAGAAGCATCAACTTCAACTTGGAATTGGAGTCTATGGGAAATTTTAGGTATCTACTACTGTTTTATGCAGATTACTATGGTATTGATTTTACGAGAGTGCGGTAAATTTAAGTAACATGATATTATGTGAAAGTACATAGTGGGATTCACTATTTTGAAAATATACCAATAATTTCGTAGATTTTGTGTAATTGAATCGAAAACTTTTTGAAAAATGATAAGTAAACTATTCATATAATGCACTAAATTATCAAAAAATCAATATATTAATTTTACAAAAAAATAATAATATAAAGATAAAATAAAAATTAAAAACATGGAGGAGTGTAAAAGCCCATAAACCTGTAGGCATACATTTAACGAAAATTTATTGAAAAACATAGGCAGATTTTCCGAATCAAAACTAAAGGAGAGTAGTTTAGGTTTGTGGTTTCTAGAATAATTTTTTTTTTCAAGTAGTATAAAAATTAGTTTCTGACCTCAATTTTTTCTACGGTTAACTAAACCTAATGGGATGTTGAAGACTTCGCGATACGGGATCCTGTTGTTTATCATCCAAACGTAACCTACAAAATTCATTTTCATCCGACCACAAGGCTATTATATAATTTAAAATTAAAAAAAAATTATTTAAATAATATTCCGCATTCGCATTCGATTTTTTTCCTCACCCAAATGTTCAGTTCCTAGACTAAATTTCGCAAATTTTACATTTTTTGTTCTAAATTATTCTAGAAATAGTTTCTGTCCATGTGCTCTAAGAAGTATTGTAAAACAAAAGTCATCAACATTACTGGCTGCATTAATTCAAAAGAGACTTCAGCCACTCCAGTTATAATCCAGAGATAATGTAATCCAATGATGTTATCAACTTCCACTTTATCTGCACTGTGACAAAATTATGTAATTTCAAAAGTAACTTGATTACCAGAAATGTTATACAACATTAAATAAATATCACGATGTGGAACACATTTTGACTAATTTCGGCAGCCATACGAAAATTACATGATAGCCATATCGATTGCTATGTCAACAAACAGAATAGTGCTCCTCGAAACTCCTTTACATCCAGTGCACAGTTCTGATCACAGAAAGAATCATCGATGCCTATATTTTTTTTCAAAATTCTTCAGGTGAAATCGTGACAGTGAATAGTGAGCGATATCGTGAGATGCTACAGACTTTCTGCGTAATAAATTGAAAAAATTATACTTAGAAAAAATATAATGTCAACAGAATGAAGCCACATCACACATATCACGAGGAACAATGGCTTTACTAAGAGACATGTTTCCTAGTCAAGCTATCTCGAAATTTGGCCATACTGATTAGCTACCGAGAGGATCTCCGAACCCTCCGTGTGCAGATTTTTTTCTTTAGGGGTATCTGGAGAGCAAAATCGACGTTAACAAATTAGAGATAATTGAGCAATTAAAAGAAAGAGCAATCAACTACTGAAAGAGCTCGCATTCTTGTAGTTCATAGAGGTAGTCATTTGTTAGATGTTGCATTCTGTACATAATTGCTAACACTTAAGATAGTAAATAAATTAATAATGCTAAATATTTGATAGTGTGAGATTCAAGCAACGCAAAAATGTTCAAACAGTAACAAAAAAATTATTAAATTACTACATCTTTAATCTTTGTAATATTTGGTGGTGTTTCCTTTTACACTTCCAACTACAGCCAACTTTCTAAAAATTGTTTCGACAAGTTTTCTACTTTTCCCGATAAAATATTTGACTATTCTTAAATAAGAGTATCTTTTATTGTGATTTGTTGGATATTGTACGTTTTGCTATACAATCTTCCCAAAAATGGTTGATTGGGTGAATGCGGAGGAGTGACGAACATTTGTGAACAGTTGTAGATGATCCTTAAGCGTGCTTGAAATAATTATCTTGTTAAAAATAGTAATCCTCACAGCAGTGGTGTTCCTAGCATTGGTGCTACCTGGTGCGGCGATTCATGGTGTCACCCCCCTTCCCCTCTATATTACATAAAACGTTTGGTCGTTAAACTAAATTTGTTATAAATTTTTGTATTAAGAACTTTCTAGGCCCCACGTTCACAGTTGCTTATTTTTAATACTAAATTGGCTCCTTCCATTTGTAGTGAAAAAATGTGTGAAACAAATGCCTCACTTTTAACGTGTTCCCACCGATTCGTTAGTTCTTGTCTTCATGACTATGCTCCATAAATTTGCCAACAAACAAAAAATGTTCTGGGAGTCAGGAAAGAAATGACCATTACAAAAAGGACGTACAGTTGTTTAATTGGCTAAATATCAATCCACTTTCAAACCTCGTCGATATATATGGTTTGTTTGTTGTCAATTCTGATCCATTCCATTTTTCACAGAACTTATCTTCCCTCCTAGATTTGTTCGTGGTACGAACTGATACTACGTCTAGAATCGATTTATATAAGGTAGAAACGCTTCATATTACTTGCTTCATTAGATTTCTCTAAAGCCTTCAATAAAGTAAATCGCAGTCTTTTTCCACGTAAACTTTTACACAGGCTCAATATTTCGGCAACGTAAACTTCTTTTAAAGAACCAGTGTATTTATCCTTTTAATAGGCTTAATCCAAACGTATAATGTCAATCACAACTCCCACCTACTGGCATCTTAATACTAGTAGACAATCCCTATTTCAGTCCATCAGAAATGGAATAATCACCGTATTGGCCTGAGAAAAAGAGGTGGCAATAGTAATATTTTTAGTGGACTTTTTGAATGGTTTAAAGCTATATAATTTCATTTATTTATTTTACTTAATAATTTTAGTTGGTCATTAATTTCTATAAAATTCTTTACTGTTTTGCATTCTGTCGTTATTTTCGTGCACATTTTTATAAGAAGTATGTATCTTACATGTGAAGAAATCAAGCTTTCATTACGTTAAGATTGGTTAACTTAGGTTTTAGCCTTGCTACTCGAGCTCGGCAACCTGCACGATGATACGTTCTTCTTAAAGTGTCGGAACTGATACTTTTAGTGAGGTCCTTACTAAATTATGCAGCAATCTTAGGTGCACTCATAAAAGGGTTATTTTGAATTTCATACACGGTATGCTTTTCATTTCTTGTTGTTAGCTTTTTGGTCGGTCTTGTTCTGTCCATATTTTATTTTGTATGCGATTTTCGGCTTTATACCTTTGAATTATGCTATATATATATATATATATAATATTTCTACTTCTTTGCATAATTTTACTAATTTCACTCAAGAATTTTTTCCGTTTAGATTTTCACGGACTTCAAGAGTTGCTTCCTAAAAGTCACTTTTAATAAAAGAAACTTTCAACCCTGGACGAAATGGCTTTCACAGATAACTTTTCACTGAAAGTAAAGTGTAAACTAAATTTCTATATATTTCAAATCATTATCTAACCATTAAATGATACATTTTTTTAAAAATTGAATGCTGTTTGAATACTTTTTCTACCCACTGTGCATTTGCATCGAAAGCCAGCCAATGATTATGTTTAAGCATTTACGGAATTGACAGAAACGCGTTCAACATTTAAAAATATACCACTCATTTTTTCGAATCCATTCTAATGTTAGATACCTCTGCAACATTTCTTGGCTTGAAATCTTAAAATTTATTATAAAATTTTACAAAAAGGAAAAAAAAACGCAAACCGAGAACCTGAAGTTCATGCACGTGAAAACTATTTTTAGAAAATGAGTTTATCCGCATTATATCTCATTTACGAAACAATCTGATAACCTTTGTGATAGATATTTTAATTACATAAGAACGATAGTGCCACTTAATTTCGAAATTTCGTCTACAGTCCGGTCTAGAGGATATCATGCCATCAAAACTGTTGCAGTTGCATTATCTCTAACTCATAAAGCAATCAACTGTCCGTATTCTGCTTTATCACGATTATATATTCAATTTTTCAATTAATTGACATTGACATTGATTTCTAACTTCTAGATAACGATGTAGACCACGTGTATTTACACTCAATTATTCAATTGAAATAATTATTGGTGTTCAAAGCGCACAAGACATCTTATCTTTTCGAGTACGTAAAAAGTGTGGATATATTGGTATGAAGTGCAGTACATTTAGAATAAATTATTATAAGAGGTGCAGGCAAATGCGCCTTGAACTTGTTTATTAAAATTCGGAATCAAGAGGGTCCGATGCTCCGCAAAGTACGAGAACTGAATTTGAGCAGCCAAGTAGAATGGTTGGCCTGTGTTTATTAGCTTGTATAGAAAAATGATTTCAGATGTGCGCTGAAAGAGTAACCAAGAATTCTATATGCAGAGACATGCAATGGAAGTCATAAACAAATCCGACACAGTCATTGAATGCAGCATTAATTCTAAGAGAACAAGTAGCAGTCGTACTGTGGGAAAAATGTGGTACAGATGATAAGATATCTCTCGAGTTACATTTAGTATTTACATACTAATTGTAAGACTACCAGTACACGATAGTGCTATTACTGCTGGAGTTTGTAACTAACCTGAGTCTTGAAATTTACTGCGGGAAATTAACTTGTACCGGGCACTTATAAGTGTAATTTAATTCTTAATTTGAGGAACAATTGACAACTTCCTTAATTCCAAATACAATCACATTATAATTAAAGAATACCAAATTTCCAGGTCTGAGGCGCGATTTTCCTAGCTATGTGGGCGGAGAAGTCCCTCATTGGGATGAGACGATTTTTTAATTATTTGCCTTTTATTAGCTTTATTTAAAATTGTGTACTTAAATAAAAGAAACACAATATGTATTTTTCTAATACCTTTTAAAGCGTGTTCTTGTGGCAGGATGCCCAGAGGAAGATCAGAGGAAAGAGAAAGCTTTGCGCTCGCTCTTTCGCCCAGACAGTCCGGCCATCTCTTCTCGGAGAAGTTAAAACACGCGGAAGTTAAAGGTATCGCTATTTATAAATTTTATATAATTTTATTAATTCCTGCTTGAACTATTTGCATATGTTTAATTATAGATTTTTATAATTTATATTAGTTGCGAACTTTTACCGTATGCTTTCCTATTTTCGCTTTTATAATACTTTCTAGTACAATTTCTTTGGTTTCAATTTTATTATAAATATATTATATATATATATTTTTTTCTTTCTTTTAAATCGTATAAAGGAATATATAGAATTATATGGTTGCCTACATATAACAAGAATTATAAGAATTTTTCGACTTCAAGTGTTTATTTTTATAAATTCTTTATTGAGCTTCATTTGAAACTCATTTCCATTCTAAACTCATTTTGGATAAAATTTTCTAAAATACGTTATAATTTATTTTCCTGAAATTCTTTAATATCATTATTAAATATTATATATTTACAGTTTGTGGTATTTATTACGAAAAGGTTATTTTTCTTTAAATATTTTTCTTTTTGCAAAATTTAAAGTATCTGTTCCAGTTTAATTTTCGGTAAGTTATATAAAAGTGGATAAGGCTAGATAAGAAATAGTAGATAAGTTGTTGTGGAATACAACTCATCTGAACCTACTTTAGTTTTAGGTACCTATATAACTAACCGCGGTATTTTGCCGCATTTCAAGTCCATGCATAACAAGTTTTTGTTGTTGTGAAATGAATTTAATGAGTAAATGTTAATAATCAGCTTTGGTAAAACTATTAGAATTGTTTTAAAGAGTACATTTACAGTAGTAAAGTATCAGCAGGAAATCATTTTCGATATAACGACAGTATATAGTATAATCGTTCGCTTACGTGATAATGCTGGCTTTCAGTTCCAAACCCAAAGTTCATCTCTTGACTGACTTTTGGTCTAACTTAATCTCACAAGTAGGCCTCACAATGTGACACAAATATGAATCACATACTTGGTTTAAATAATAATATACGAAAGAAGCAAACTTTGTTGTATATTCTATAGGAAATATAAAATTAAGATAGTAAGTGAGGTTGCTAAAGCACATTTTGCTCACATGCTATCTAAAGTCCAGAGGAAGATAAGAACGTGGGTAGTCTCTTCCCCAGTAGTATTTGGTTCAAAAATGTATCACAAAATTTCATTTCCACAAGATCCAGTCAGAAGGATTAAATGGTAAAGGCTGCACACCGTGCGAATATCACATTAATCTACAAAAAAATAGATCTGATTTTCGTTAGAATTACTAGTTATTACAGCAGTGACAAAAGCATGTAAGATATGCGCATTAATGATATAAAAGTTACAGATAATGTCGTTCAATGTAAAGCAGATGAAATACTCAGGAGAGAAACATGTAATCCAATTGATTGAAATTAAAGATTTTTTTTTTTAAATGGCAATATTCAAGGCTTTTCAGTTAAGGACATTATTGATTCTTGCAGGAAGTGGAAGAGAAGTTCGAGAAGCGGAAAAATTGTATTGCAGGATTTGGATTCTCTCAAAGGCTTTTGAAATAGTCATCGTAAAAAGTAATCCAATCTTCAAACAGCAACGAGTTACTGCTTCATCGATAATACTACTGTTTAGCTGGATACAATAAATGCAAAATGTGATATACTTCATAAGGTTCCTCTTTATTTTCATTAGTTTGGAGTTATTTACTTTTCGTGGGCACTTAGTGGAAATACTTTCCAATGGGTATGGAAGGATGACTGTTTCGTTTTTATTCAACACCAAATCAGCATTATTCATAACTTTGTTAACTTCGCGCTTTTTGAGATATTTTCGCTTGGTTCAGGATTGGTGGATGATGTATTTCGTATCTGGATGGGGACAGATAGACAGGTTGACTATTTCTTGAAACATATTTTAAACAAAATTGACAAAAGTTCCATAAATTTAGATAGAATTGAGGCATCAAACTCTTAACTTCTTAGATTTGACTATATCTGACATCTATAGGAAAAATAAGTATTGTGGTGCTATCATTCCGTTCGATTCTAATCATCCTTGGAATATTAAAATAGCAGCCTTTTATTTCAAATTAAATAAATTATTAAGAGCGCTTTTAAACGAAACTGATTTCCAAACGGAGTTGAATGTGATTAAGCAGATAACCATTAATAATGAATACAAACCAAAAATGGTGTACCAATTGTTAAGGAAAAAACAGTATAGGTTAACCTTAGAATCTGTCTTCCCTGGTCGGAACCACGTCAAAAAGGACAAAATGATATGGCGAAATATTCCCCATTAAAATAAATCATGCTTACATTTAAAAAATAATCTCAAAAAAGTTAACGTTCGTCCTGCTTTCTTCAACAATAAGACAATTAAAAATAAAATTTGTATTAAACCTAAAGAAAGATAAATAGAAATGCAGTGGTGTTTACAGATTAAAATGTAACTCGGTATAACGATAATAGACAACATTGATTTATTATACAACGTAAACAACAGTCCTATACTTGAGAGACTTGAAATTTATGAAATTAGAAAAACAAAGGAGGATGGTTTTTTTTTAAGAGAAGCCCTCTGTTAGACTCTAAGCTTATATCTTGTCTGACAAATAACTGTCAAAGTATTAGTGGTGTTCAGTTTCATAAGAAGACGAAATGCGTCGACAAAGTTTTTGTTCAAATAAATTTGTGGAAAAAATAATTTTTCAAGTGTTTTCCTTAAAATATATTATCGAAACATATTTAGTTTGGAGTTAGTTTCTGATTTCCAAACTGCATAGCTCATTTTCCACGATGATGGAAAAGCACCTTTTAAAATTGAATTATCATATTCTATTTTCCACAGTAGTTTAGCCAGGGAAGAGACGCAGCACTATAAAAGCACAGACGAGACACCATCAGATTTAAACACCTTTAGACAAACTGTTGTTTAGAAATTCTTTATAAATCTCTTGAATTTGTTTTTGTACCAGAAACGAATGGTAATGGTGGAACTTGCATAAAGAGATTTAAGTGTGGCAATGAATCCTATACATCCACCCCTCCAATTATGGATGAAGGGTTGCATAGAGGACGAGGTAAAATTATTTCTAGTAAACTGTTATCAATCTGGATTGCAGCATTAAATCACTAAATGAAAAAAAATAAATACTTTTCTTTCAGTTCTGCTTGCGTATAGGGTATACAATACGTAACATATACAATACATGCAACAATAAAAATGGAGTAAACAGATTTCAGTTTCAACCAACCAAAATTAGTTGAAATTGTTTAAAAAAAGATTGTTTTGTTTTTAGACATGCCTTAAAACGAACAGTGCGAAATTCAAGTGATCGTAAATTTGAAGGATTTTAATTTTAACTAGAGTACTCGATCGAAAATTAAAAGGCTGCTGTTTTGTTTCCAGCTGCAACGCGTTTTTCGTGCTAAAATTTGGAAAAAAATGTTTCAAAATTGAAACCACTTAAATTTCAAATAAAAATGGAGGTGAAGTTTTTGTTCTAGAAGCAGAAAAAAGACATTCCTAAGTAAAAACCAAGCAGCAAGATTAATTTTTTTATCAGCTCACCTCAAGTAATCACGTAATATACCCCACGGTACCTTGATCTGAATCACCCTGTATATATGATAAAGTTTCTTCTTCATTAAGGTCTCTACCAAGATTTGACTTTATTTCCCAGAAATTAAAGGAGGGCATTTATGAAGTAATTATCTACGTGTATCTATAGCGGACTCTGAGATACTACAGGTGAGAAGAGGTTAGAGATGTCTGAGGAATTATGTGTAATCTTCAGATATCCTAATAGCGCAACCTATCATATATTAAACCTAGTCACGATTTCCAACTGAACAACACCGGGACAATGAGGTCGTGTTAAAGGATAACCTAAATGGTTCCGGGAAGTTCCGTAAACCACTCTTGCGACATCTTAACGATGTGGAAAGAAGCTTGGGATATTTAGTAATAATGGACTGGAGACGATGCACTTGAGATTGTTATTTATAAAGCACTGAGGTTGAAGCTCGAATCCATTGTGATGTTAATGTCATGCGTAGGTAAGGCTCTGAATATCGGGTAGGTAAATAAATTTCAGATGTTCGGAACGGCATTTTCTTTAAACCGCTGATCACAAGGCAAAGGACACGAAAATAAATGGACTTTTATGTTAAGAAAATTCAGTAGATACTTAAGTGGAAAAAATACTACAAATGCGATTACTATAAAACTTTTCCGAACCAGAATGGAAATTTAGGAAAGACACTCTAAGCTATTATAATCGTGTCTGACATACCCTTTTAAAATGCATTTATTGAGCTTCTATCGCTGTTCTCTTTCTACGAGTAGATATTCCCACATTCATAGATCTATTTTGATTTTTTTTTTAAAGTTGTAAATACAAAATGATAGCTGCACTTGTTCTAATGTAGATGAATGCGAACACTGCTTTAGTTTTTAATTTTTGTGCTTGAGAATGATTGCAAAACGAAATTATCTACAGACTAGATAATGCAACGAGTTACTTCTTAGATGATGAAAGATGTAACACTTACAAACGGAGAGCACGTCACGAACGGATAGAAAACGGTAACAGCATTTTAGATGGAAACAATTTTCCGGAAACAATTGACCAATCTGCATCCATCAGAAGTTCCGACAATCCTTCATCCTTCAAATTTATCCCTATTCTAGAATGCTGCATTTTCACACAGCTACAGTTACTCAAAGCTCATGCATCTCAAAGTACTTCCTGGTGCTATTCCTTCAGCTCATCGCCGTGCTAGTAGTATCATTTCCTGCTATCGATTAAAGTTTCCGTCGAAACATTCCGAGAACTCTGAGCCACTTCAGTTTTAATTAAAAGTGATAAAAGAGACAATGGAAGCTGATTAAATGGATCCATCCTTTTTGCCATCCCGGCCCAGAACTTAAGTCTTGTTGGTATCTTTCAAAATCGCGAGTAAATTTGCTCTGTGTGCAGCACAAAACCCTTCATTTACTGAATGTCTATTCTGTGCATGCATCCTAAAAAGGATTCTCTACCGATGCACACGTATTAGACAAATGTTTCGGCTCCACAGTGCGGGGGCTAACTTATAAAGGATATCACTCGTAAGGTAAAGGAATATGAACTAATTGTTTTATTCGCTTAAAAATTAAAAAAACGCGGAAAATTGAAAAGGATGTAAAAAATAATAAAAATAGTACTTACATAGTGACTAAGGTAGTGAGAAATTGCTACGTTGATGCTCCAACGGCTGCCAAATTACTGGGCGGCATAGGCCGACTTGTCGCAGGTATTGGTAGAGGTATTAGAGGCTCTGGGCTTTGCGGCCTTGTTGAATTTACATATAGGCTGGAAGATAGTATGTTGGTAGCACCTAGATGAATTGGAGGATATGGCAAATAGGTTGGTGTTGATGACGCAGCCGCTGCATAGTAATTGTAATATAGTTGTGTGGTTGGGTACATCAATTGTACACCAATCACTGCTCTAACAAGTCGTATCGCTGAAAAGATATTTCTGAATTTTAAAATTGTTAATGGCATAAATAAAGAACAGAAAAAAATATCATATACCACAGAAGTATGAAAACAACTATAGGAATGTTAAAATTTTATTTCTCACAACATCTTACAAAAATCAACAATTTCAAAAATAATTTAATAACGTACTACGATTACGGGGAATCCCTGTTCTCGTTCGATTCAATATTTTATATTCAAAAACAATACATTTAAAATACATTAGATAATGTTGCACTTATATAAGTAAGTTAATCTCCAATGTAATTAATTTCTTAATATCTATTTTAATATGAACTATGAAGATTCATTTTTAGGGTTAAAATTTACATCAATTATGAGAAAGGTTTCTTTCAATAAGGAAAGTTTTTTTTAAGTGGGAAATGAGAAATTTGCACATTTATTTTTTTTAAAGGTTTTTGACGTTTTTCCAAACTTTTAATGTCTTTTTTAATATAAGAGGCATACGGCAAACCACCATATTGATGGTTTATTGTCCCAATCCTCTATCTCACATTTTTTTTATTTATATAGAAAGCATCATACAACTTAATGCAGACAAAAATTTTTGTTTATTGAACCGATCTATACATTATAAAGTTCACAGATATGTTTTTTTCATCTCTATCTACACCGGACGTGCATATTATTATTAAAACTGATATTTCTACAAAACGTCTTTCCTTTATACTTCCGTATGTGTTAACTATAACCGATATGGAATAACTAGTAAGTGAAATTATATTTTTCTTTCAAAATTTAAAAAAAAGCTGACAAGAAGAAATGTATGAACTTTCAATTGATAAGGACATTGGTGTAGTAGAGATATTATGTTACATTATTTATTTATGAAATATTTTATGCCGAAAGTTTTTAGAAATAATCGAGTAGTGTTGTATTAATGCAATACCAATCATTTAATTGCTAATACATGGCCGACTAAGCATAAGTTACATGCTTGGCTTGAAATGACGAATTTTCGTCATCCGGACGGATATGTGTTAATTGAAAAATATTGCGTGTAAGTTAGCGTGCTTGTGGTAAGATCTAAAACCTAAAACTAGAAGCGAGTTTCATTTATGTTATAATGAATGGTGTTCTAAAAATTATAACTTACAAAGTAATAAAAAGTGTATTTGGCATGAAATTCATATGCTTTTAGTGTCCTGGTAGCTGAAAATACTTTTACTTTTATCTTCATCAGATATTGGAAGAGATCGTGCTTCATCTAGTTCCTCAAATGTTGCTTCAATAAATGAACTGTTTCATAATCATAAGAGCTACTTCGTGACAGAGCCCAAAGTAGTTCAAACTCAAGATTTCATAGAAACCGGAGTCTAAGTATCGTCAGGAAAACGATGCTATAAAACTCATTTTACAGGAAAAGTATTCACTGGTTTAGATCTAAAACTTTTACGCCTTATAAGTGATGATAAGTTTATGTGTGAAAAAGATATCGAAAATCTTTAGTAGCTTTAATAGATACATTGGTCCGAACATACACTTGCTTGGTGATGTTACTCGTAAAGCTGTGGTCTGGTAAAGTTGGTCTTTCCAATGTTATTCTTCCCGCCTTCTTCAATGTAAAAAAAGAGATTAATTTCCTTTGCAGAACACTCAGTGCAGTGGCACAAAAGTCGTCGAGGAAGATACCAGACTACTAGCAAGAAGATTATTTAATCCTGTTGACGACAATGATATTGTTATATTGTTGCTGATATTATCCATATTTGCATTCAGAAAAGTGAAAACTACTCTTTCCAAACATGATCGTTCTCTTTACACAAAAGTAGTCCATCAGTTGAGTCCATGTTACATTCTAGATGCCTTCGGACCATATTTTGAGAATTCCAAAAACAATGATGCAAATAAATTTACACAGTGTGCAAAGAAACGTAGATGATGTGTGTGCTGAAAAGGGATTCGGAAAGTTGATTGCTTTCAGTAGAAACCTGGTTGCGATGACTGGATACTACTGCAGGATAATGATCCCAAACATCGAGGTCGCCTCTGCGCGTCTTGGCAAGAAGAACATTGAAAATGTGTGGTCAGCAATTTATTCTGGTTTTGAAGCGGATTTGGAGAGGTCTGAGCTTCGATTATATTATGTCCACAACACCGCTATACTACTTCTAAAGAAAGCAAGCAATCTACTAAATAATTAGTTCCTTTGTCTATTTTTTCTACAAAGATAGTCACATTTTTCATTTCATTTCTTTACTTGTAACACTGGTGATTTTATGTATTGTGCCAAATCAACAAACAAGCGCAACCAACGTCACAAAAATCAGATTAATGAAACTAAATACATCTCAGGTGGGTACATAAAATATCTGAGGGAGGTGTAATAAAATCTTGGAATTGCTTTTTATATTTAAAATATAATTAAAAGTGGAGCAAACTTTTCAAAAGAGTTATTTGACGATATGTATGTATTAGTATGAACATAAATGAATAAAATATATTTTGAAAAAACTTTTTGTGAAAAAAAGCTCTTATTTTGAAATGTACTAAAATGTAGAAAATAATTTTTATCTGCTCCAGTCATTTTAAAATGGAGTCATCCATTAAGTTTTATATAAAATTCAATAAAAGCGTGGGGTATGGAAAGATTTTCATGTGTACAACATAGCATTAATGTTAGTACTTATTGATTTTATCTTAGAAATTAATCATTACATGTATGTTTGTTCAAATTTTTAATGTTTCAATACAATTTGTTATGTTCGTCTTGTTCCTGTGTCTGTATTTTCTTATGCGTTTGGTAACGGCAGACCGCGGTTTTATTAGATTTTATGTGGAATTTAAGAGTTATCCATTTTAAATTACTGGACCAGATAAAAATTATTTTTTACATTTGAGTGCATTTAAAGATAAAAGCTCTTTTCCAAAATATTTTTTTCAAAAAACTTCTTTATATATTTCATTGTATTCCTTTTAGCCTTGACTTAATCATGAATTTTTTCATAAATTTTGTGAGTACGTGGCAAAACTAAATGCACTATAATACCAAATTTAATACATCAAAATTGTTATTTTATGTATTGTGCCCAAGCCGAACTGAACAATAGATGTCGAAGAAGACTTTAGTGTTTGTCTAGTTTGAGTGCAGGGCGGGCATTCTCCACATTTCCGTCAACGCGTTGTTGTTATATAGCATCTTCCCTGTAAACTTTGAGTAGTTTATCTCTTCAAACTGGAGGCTATTTGGGAGTCTTACTCGGCTTATATACACATAAACCTGTCATCAATCAGCAAAGAATCGTAACCCTAATTCATCACTGCGTGATCTGGGGTGCAGTTTTATTTCTAGTGCACTATTGACACTCAGCTTAGGGTTCTCTGTCGGCGGTTGCATAATTTTAGATAGCAATAAACTGTATTGCTTGATTCTTAATTTGCGATTCTAAAAACTAAATGGCAAAATTCGTCCAGTATATTGGCGTCGTCATTTTGAATTTTTGTTATATAAAAGTGTTAAAATGCATTGTCATCGGAACCATATATGCATGCCAATTTTCGAGTTGGTCGGATACGTGGAAGTAGGTCGTATTTGTATCATAAGATATTGACGACACATTCTTACAGGTAAATAAAAGTCTTTAAAAAACCAAAAAATTTCTCAACAGTTGAAAGTAATTTCGAACTAAGAATTTAAACAAGGAATTGAAAATTTGTATCAATAGAAATAAAAAATGGCATAGGAATTCAACTTATAATACTCTTAAATTACTTTACATTTCATTCATTTCAAAGGCATATGTAAAAGGAAAGCAAGTGAGGGAGACTACTTTGTAGGCCTAGTACCATGTCAAGAACCTTCGGCAAGAAAGGAAAAGGAAAAGCCATGCTTTTTTATGAAATTTAATATTAATTTCAACGCACGATGCATTAACGCTGACGGAAACCAAAGGCCGGATGGATCCTGTACATAGAGAATTTTCACCATCATTTTCGATGGTTAAACATTAATAAAGGTTTTTTTGCTGGGGACGGGAGTCAATTGAAAATTACCCACGATGTGGAAGTCCAGCAACGGTAGTGGCGCAGGATAACGTGTATTTGGCCGAGAAAGTTGACCGGCGATTAAAGGCCAAGGAAATTACAGAACAAACCGATATATTGATATATATTCTAGTCCTCTGGACCAGAAAGGTCATAGCAACTATTTTTTGCGAAAGTATTCTGCTGCTGGGCTTCAAGGAACATAATACCGTTGTAAGTGCTATACATATTATGTTGAACTTCTATGAAAATTACGTAAAGCCATTGTCGAGAAAAGGAGAGAAAACCTGTCCCGAAAATTACTGGTCTTACACGATAATGCGCCCATACACGCTGCTGCTACTTCAAAGGCTGCTGTTAAGGAATGCGGTTTCGAGGAATTGTATTACTATTTTAATGTTATTAAGTCACTTATTAAAAGATGTGGAAATGCGTTGGAATAAAGGGAGAATATATTGGAAAATAACCACCTCTCACCCCTCTTTCTCTCTCGAATACTTGGACCACACTACGTACGTAAATCATGAATGAGTTATATCGTGACAATGTTTGACCCGACAAGAGAAAAATACTGATTTATCGTGAAGAGGATTGCAACAGCTATCTGATTTTTAAGTTTGTGGTTCTAGTCATCGTCTAATTGTGTAAAAGAATTTTAGGAGTAATAAAAGCATGTTTCTCGAATGATTTACTATTTACTAATATAACGTGACAGTTGACGAATTTTCAGAAAAAGGTTTATGTTTAAACTAAAGTACCGTTATTTTTCCTATACTGTATTATATTCTAAAGAGAATCTTTTAATAAAAGACTAACGGAAGCCAAACAAAGTTTTCATTCAAGGCCCATTTATTTTGTAAGATTTATATAGCTTGGTTTATCGTTTTCGTTTTTTTTCCTTCGAATTTAAAAGAAATTATATTTTTGTAAGAATAGGGATAAGCTAGAGTTTGTCTCTCGTTAATCCAATTTTTTTAATAGATACTGTCCCAAGGATTTTGTGGTTTAAACCATGTTTTTGAGATGCAAATAAAGTCTTAGGTGTATCGTTTTTTTAATTTGTTATGAAACTGGCCGATCTTTGGGTAGAAGCTTTGCACATTCAGACAGCAGATTTTTAAACCTGTTTCGACAACAAAAGCATTTTAAGTAGATATAAGAAAATATAAAATTTAAACAGAAGTAAGCGAGTGCAACAATCATGAATAACTTAAAGTTAAATGCGTAAGTAAATGTTTAAAATGATGGAGCTCCTAAAATGACTGGAAAAGTCTTAAGTCTGAGCTTAAATGGAAGAAAGAAAGGTGGAAATTTTTCAAAATTTTTCTAATAGCTACAAAGGCTGTCAAGGTAGCATTCCATTTAGAAACTGTGCCTGCACACCTGTACTTAATTAGTTGAGCCTGATAAAGTCAGAATGGAGCAATTAATGAAATATGTAGAGACCGCGAACGTATTTCACACATTGACAGCTTCGTGTTATTCCGTAGAAACCAGTTAAGGGCAACCGTTCAAGAATTTTTTAATGGAGTTAAAACGATTGATAATAACGTGTGAAATCGGAATTCAAAAGGAACGTATAGTCTTTGGAGTGGCAGATAAGAGCATCACAATGGCAACGGATCTGAATTTATCGGATATATACAATTGAAATATGCAGAACTGCAGAAACCACGCGGAAACAGACGAAACATATGCAGAAGGGAACCAGTTCTACAGAAGAGATTTTATCGATTGCCTTTTAATCAACAAATTTATTTTCAAGTAATAGTCACCGGAAAAATTGTGAATTATTCTTAATCAAACACTTAATATGGATGTGGTGGAAGTTAATGTGCTATTATAACAGATAAAGAAACATTTAAATTGAAAGATGTCAGACGAGATAAGAGGCGTGTGAGAGCGTAA
>QYTT01084237.1:0-25638 GCA_006980735.1 Dasypogon diadema
TATCGGACGAACGCTCTCGAACTGCTCCAGCACCAACTCGGACTTTCTAATTAAAATCGACGGCGATCGCGAAAAGTAAAAAGAACTGCGCAAAGGCCTTGGATTTAAACCTTCACGAAAGGTAAATAAATTAAAGGTTTTGACTGCCATCACTTTCTCATGCTATCCCAAAAAGGGAAAAATGTTTCGTGTAAGCGGCTGACGGCTGATATATCGAGCGACAAAAGGAAACAGAGCAGCGGCTACGAGGGCTCAACCGCTGCGCGCTCCGAGGTAACAAGACAAACTTCACCTGAAATTGCGATCACTTTACATAAGATCAATGATCACATGCCCCGGCGATTGGTAATATGTCTCGGCGGATTGGTTTTCCTTTAAACTCTTGGAAATATTGTTTCTTTCTTGGATGACATTTTTATGTCTTTTCCTTTTACATTTTTACATTTTTCGTTGTATTCGCCTGCTTTACGCCATCCTCGCCTTCACCGTGCGTTCAGACTCATTTTGATATCAATTTCAGGCATTTGCAGGGAGAGGACAAATATATCTGTATGTTACGACTTACAACTTGTTCCACGTTTGCTTTTATTTTAGTCATTTTCACTTCTCAACTGAAGTGTTGATGGCCAATAAAAGATAATATTTAAAAAGGAAGCCACAAGTGAAGGTACTGAAGCCGGAGGCAACTAGCCAGAAATCTCAGACACTTTACGAACTCTTAAATAAGCCTGCAAATTGCAACAAAATTCAAAGTGTCTGCAGATTATGCATCCATCATAGATGTCATCATAGTGCGCATATATCACTTCCCAATATTATGGTTCTGATAATTGACACATTTTCGCTATACGCTCGAAAAAGCCAGCAATAGTAATGAGGATCATTCAAGTTCTTGAATAGTCATCGAGAAAATACTTTCTTAGTACATTGATAAGCCTTGCTTCTGCGCTGGATATAAATCTACTTTACTACTAGATCTCTTTTAGTTTTTATCAGGAACTATTTTCAACCCTCTATCCACAACTACGCAACTTCTTCATTTACCGGGCATCTCCAACTTCGCACAGTACTGCAAATATTTTCCTCACCAAGATCAAAGAAAAGCGCGCTTCACAACCTCAGGTGCGCAAAGCCAACTATTCCATTCCGTTCGTTGTGATGCTTTCTTCATGGTGCTATTCACTCGGTGCACAAGCAAATCATTCCCGTTGAATGAAATTTATACCAAATGTTAATGCATCCCACGGTGACCTCTATCTATCTTAATAAGACATTGTTCTAGGATTATTTAAGGCCTCGGTGCTTTCTTCGTGAGGCGAGAGATGAGGGACAATGCAAGTGGGGAAATATATCTTCTGAGCCGCTCCAGGGTCCGTCCGTTCGAGGCTGGCACAAATGCAGTGTGTGTTCTTGTGCACATTTTGGACTTTATGGTACATGTTTCATGTTACAGGATATGTTGTCTTGTCTAAAGTTAATACACGGATGCGAGAAAACAAAAAGGGAAAATTTTAAAGAAAACAGGAAAGGTTCCAGCATGCTGCCCTATGGTAACTTGTGCGAGATTCATGCACACGCTGTTGTAGAGCACAAGACTTGTTTACATGCATTATCTCGTCGACTCGTGCAGATTAAATGTGCAGAACACATCAGGGAAACATAAATTTATGTACAATCAAGAGAAAATTATGTTCCTGCAAACGCTTCCGAAACGATATAAATAACCGTTATAAAGATAGATTCCAAATGAATTTATTTTATTCGCTATCAGCGGGAGGCAAGCATAAGGAAAGCGAGCTGCAGCACTGGGCGAATTTTTTAAATGTAAACGTCAATATTTCTTTATCACTTCTATCCTCTCCCCATCATCATGGCAATCTTCTAGCTGTCAACATAATAGTATAATACACTGCATAGCGGGTAGCGTGCCTTGAGTTTCATCGCACGCAATCGAATTGACGCCTGAAGCAATTCACATCCGAGGCACAAAATTGCGAAAGAATATTCTTCCCCAGGTTTGAGGAGTTACTCGAATAAAGGAAATTGACATGTTTTTATCTCCTTAATACCCCGGATTAAATTTTTAATGATAAACTGACACGTGATGGACAGCATTTACGGAGCTCTCTTCTTTTCCGGCTGCTGATAAAACAATTCCCAATTTGATTGCAACGTGGGGAGCGGTGAGTAGTAATCATTGTGCGCAGGTATGCAATTTAAGGCGAAACGTCTGACTTCCGTTTTGGTGCTGCCACATGTGGCACGTTTTGCAAAATATCTGAATCCGACCAAGTATTTAAACAATTTGTGATTCTTGCGAGCAAATTATATAGTTCACGCGAAGGAAACTATTCTTGGATAATAATGCATTTAACTCGCGCCTATTGCACGAGTGCCTTCATTATGCAAGCAGTAATTAAAGAATGAACTGCACGCTTACCGATTCCCTACGTTCTTAAATGTGGACTTTTAAACACAAGAAAAGAAAGTTTACCAACCAAAGATGTTTTTATGCAATGGGCCACCAATACCTTAAAAATCCTATCGTTGTTATTATCAGATGCTGATATTCTATTATTAAAAAAACTCAAGTTAAAATCCGAAAGATAGTGGCTCTTTTTCGCCTTTAAGGTATTGCAGTCATCTTTTTGGGTGCACCATAATTCGAAAGAACAAAAAAGAAAAAGTAAATTTCGCCAAATATCTTCTACAAATTGACAACATTGATAAAAGCTGATTATTATATTTTTTACACCATTTGTAAGCTGAGAGTGCAAGGATTTTTACCCTCGCGATTCACGGCCTTAATCCTCAACATAGACTAGGCGTCTGAACGAACCCAATGTCAACCTTCGAGTATCGTTTATCTGTGATCGCATTGAAAATTGAACTCGGTGCGCCAGGGTAAATACCTTTTTGAAGCGAACCAAATCCAACTATTTCTTGGCCAAAAATATTGAGAGTTACAAAGGTTATGCACTTTTAGATAGAACAACTCTTTTTTTACGTTTTCTCCAGGCTCGGTTTTAACATCTTAAAGATGAATATGACAATCGTCTGACTCTTTCGGACAGTGTAAATGTATTTAAAAACGTCTTTTTTCAATAGTTGTAATTTGGCAGATATCATCTGATTTTTCCCCGCTTTCCGTTCTTAGTTTTTCTTAATAGCATAGTAAAACCTTTGAATTGTACTTTTATTTTCTCTGCTGTGATAAATGTTTTCCGTTTCGCTTGAATTCCTTTTAATTCACATAGAATTTAAATCCAAATACATATGCACAGGGTTTCACACATTTGACACGGAAAAAAATTTGAAAAAGGTGTATCTAAATAATTGCAATTTACAGATTATGTCCATGGAAAATACTACCATTTTCCCACTCAAAACAGATACATATACATATGCAATTCTAGAATGTATGGGATTAAAAGAGCAAATTATTTATCACTCGGAAAAATAATTTATAGTTTCCTCAATCAATCCAAAAATGTTTTCAATTAGGCCCAACCCTTCCTCAGACTACAAGATTAGTTTATGTTTCTTAAGCAAAGAAATTCTCTGATAACATACATATATGTATGTTATGTACGTAGGCAGGTAAAATATAATTAATATTTCCTAACGGTATCACGCAAAAACTTATTAACCCAAAAAGCCATTGCACTCAACGGAATTGCACTTCTCATGTCATCTTTACATTCAATTACGTCCAGAAAATTAATAAAAAGTGATTAACACATACCTGCTCTTACCGTCACGTTAATTATCCGTTAATTACGGTTAAAATTAAAGTAACCGTAAATTAATCTAATGTGTCACCAGCAAAGCACGCCAGTGTCCGTCCATAGTCCACTTCACTTCTCGCAGCCTATTTCCACTCGGCAGACTTTTCCGTGCTCATGTGCGAACAACTTTATTTTTCAATTTCAATTTAAATGTCTTTCACTATTTCACGTCCCCAACGAGTCCAGATGAGACCGTTTGACCAACGCGGAGGAAATTAATATTATTTGCTTGTGAAATGTATAAAAATTGCAAAATATATGCCAAAAAGCGAAAAAAGGAATGAGAAACGAAAACATAACAAAATCCCAGTGCTTCGACTGCTTCAGCTAACGATTCGTCCGAGTGAAAACGGAGAAAGGCAGGCGGACACGCGGTGATAATGTTAAAGTGCCCACGTATAAAACATGATAAATGACAGCGAATCAGCGAGATACGCGAACAGGATGGATGATATTATGTTGTTTATTGCCTGTTGATTTTGTACTGCAACATCCTCCGATACAATTTAATCCGCATCGACCTTACCTAGTTATGGCGGAAAAACCCGTTTCGATCCTCCTTTTGCTCTGGTGGAAAAGCAAAAGGCCCCAGATAGCAACAGTAAGTGACACCCGATGAATCATATCCTGTTTTAGTTCAGAATGGACAAGCGACGAATTTCCAGACTGACGAAGTGGTAGGAAACTCTAGGCGTCAAGGCAGTTACATACGTTTCCTACCCGGAGGATTTTGAGCGCCCCTTGGAGCGCTCACCACCTCATCGCGATTGCACGCCAGCTAGGCTGCAAGTGCCCTCTCGAATTCAGGATCACATTCATATGGACCTGGGCATTACAGATACTTTGTAGTAAAAGCACTCGCTTCAACAGCAGTTGAAATAAATGCGGGGAACGAATTCGATTTGAGATAATTTATGGTACCTGCACCGCTTCCCACATCCGCTTCCCAATTATTTCCTCCTTTTGCAGCGATTTCACTCTTCACCCATGCCCATATCGCGTCTGTAACTATCCAATTTACAATTATACATTATCTAATCTCGATTGCATATCTATTGCATTGAAAATTGATGCTACAGTAAAATCCGTACAAATTTCCTCCACTCAACGCACATACATATCGCCGTGGTGTGGTACTCGGTGCAGCAGCGCAAAGAAACAACAGATAATTTCCATTACTCACTCAAAGGTGAGTAACAAATTTGATTGGCGTAATAAATTTTCGATATTTTCAAATAAATAATTACAGTCGTATTCCGTAGAAGGATTAGCCTGGCCATTTCGTTTTGTTTTATTAAACCCTCGGATGAAATGAAGACGTATTTATGCGAGTGCGGCGCGGTGTGCCGGCGCTGCCGACCACTTCCAATTTTTTCCAAATGAAGGAGTTATAGCCGCGATTAAGTTGAATGATGGAAAAAGCACCGTGAAGTGCCTGCGGATGGTGTGCAGGAAGATTGATACGTGAAGCATCTGAGCGTAAAATTTTCTACATTTCGATGGTCTTAAATGTCACGAGGTCAGTAGGTGCTGTTCTATAATGCAGGAGAGGATTTTGCGAAGGGGAAAGTTCCTCACGCTAGTTGTAAATACTAGCGACAGTATAAAAGCTATAGCTGGCTCTGTGCGTAATCCTTACCTACTGTACCGATCAATAAAACTACCTTAGAACTGTGATGTTTTCTTTAGCAATCAAAGCTTCATCCACGGTCACAAATCATCTGCTCACTAGAGTTAATGAAACTTACTCTGGAAGCTATAGTGGTGTTCACTGCCTCAGAAATAGTACACCTGCCTAATCTTTCCTTTACGCACATTCACTTATTTTATCAATTCAACTGCTTTCATCAGGCTTTCATAATTTTATTATATAATTTAGCTTAAAACGAAATTCTAGACATTTTGTAGAACAAATTTTCCATATCTATTCTCCACTTGACTGAAAGCAATCTGCAATGTGCAAACCGTACTAACGTCAAGTCTTACTAAAGATGTTATATCGAAATGTGCCAGGGAACGTCTCATTAAGTGCACTTATTAAATATCCACTGAGCTTTTATACATGAGATTTACACTTTCCCAGAAATAAGGAATAAAACAGGGAAAAATGAAATAAAAAACAAGAGTAAAATAGTATTTAATTACACTTTTCGCACGTATTTCTACAGCCACCTTCCACATTCAAAAGGCTAAGCTTTATTGACGAAAACAAGAAAAATACATTTTTAGATCACTATCGTTATGTCTACAGACAAATTGCAAGCTTACAGACTAACTTCATAACAAAAGTCGCGCTATTTTTATACCCAGGCATTGCTGTTGTAGAGTATTTTAGAAACTAGCATGAACACGTGGAAGAGTCCCGTCTTTTATGATAATATCAGATAGAATGTCCGTTACGAAAGCAAACCATCTAAGAAAATTGTTCCCCAAGATTCCCCAATCCCCGTTGAATGAGAGTAGGTGTCCAGTATCTGCGATTGAAATATCCCAACTGCAATAGGTTTTCAATGAGAATATTTAAAAAAAGGTGTAATGAAAGAACTGCAAAGGATGTTAAGTATTACACACAGATATGGTATAATGCAGAGCAATAAATACCAATAATGCATTACCATTCCTCCCAATTAAGAAAAGTTATTCCTCCGAAACGCACTGTCCTTTAAGTACACTCCTACTAACTGAGAACGACACATTTATTTTATGAAAATTCTCCTCTATTTTTTAGGGTGCTGAAAGAAAAACACGAGATGAGGAACGGCGGGCAGCCAAGCGAAAAATGACAGCAACCGGACGAAAGAAGTTAGACGAACTTTATCACCCAGTAGCAGATCGATCAGAATTTTATTCAATGCAAGATCTGTCAAAACCTCCAGTTTTATTCACCCCCGCCGAAGATTTGGATAAGGTTTGTACCGAATTTCCATCAACTATTTCTGTTCATGCTGTCCACCCCGAAAAGTCCCCATTCACTCTTTAATACCACAAAATAGCTTTAATACCTCCCCCTCATTTTGCAATTATCATCTTGTTGTATAAAAAAGACACAATTAATTAACTCCAGCTTTCTGGAATGGAACTACAGAATTTCTACGGCCACGAGACTGACTCCCTGTCGGGGACACCGGATGGCCTTAAGGGTACGTCCCCATTCCTGCTTCATGGACAAAAAGCGACAACGCCAACACTAAAATTCCACAATCACTTTCCACCAGATGTGCAGACGTGAGTAAAAATCGATATCCAAAAATCCGCGATTGTTTCCCAACAGTCCACAATTTTTCGAAGATTTTACTAATATTTGTTTTTCTTTTCTAGTGACAAAAAAGACCACCTCCTTGATCAAGGCTTAGTACCTGGGTCCATATCTGAATTTGGGCCACCCATAAAACGCGGCAGGATGACACCACCTCTAAGTGAACGTGTCATGCTCTACGTAAGACAAGAGAACGAAGATGTTTACACGCCATTACATGTTGTGCCACCAACTACTATAGGGCTTCTGAATGCAGTAAGTTGCACGCTTTTTTGTTCTTGTTCTCGTGTTTAATTCGAATGCTTCGTTTTGGTTGGAAATTAATTTTCGGATGATGAAAACATATTTACATTCTTTCAATTCTAAGAGAAACTAGCCGAAAAAACTAGTCTATTTCATTTGTAACAAAACGCAAACACCTATAGAGTATCAGTTCTGACTTTGCATTCAGAGAAAATTGATATATTGGCAATTGCCTTTATAATGCTACAAGCACGATTTCAACATTAGCAACTATATGCATTATATCTTTAGCGAAGAAGATCCATCGGTGCCCAGGAGTTAAAATCGCGCAGCCAGCGTTGAGAACATTATAGTACACATTGCGAAAAGGTCTCTGTGAATTGAACGTGCAAATGGTCATGGTTTCAGAAAGATCGTGATTGAGGTATCGATGATGGATTAGTTACTAGGCAGCACATATGAAAGTGACGGTTCCCAATTTTGAACTCACTTTCTATCCGTTTCGATATTGATATGCCCCTAGTCGGAAAGTGTCCGTTGTC
Organism: Dasypogon diadema; assembly: GCA_006980735.1. Classification (NCBI taxonomy): domain Eukaryota; kingdom Metazoa; phylum Arthropoda; class Insecta; order Diptera; family Asilidae; genus Dasypogon; species Dasypogon diadema. Next base: position 7,830 of record QYTT01084237.1, read on the forward strand.
CGCCAAAGAAATGACTACTTTAAGTTTTCGAATTCGTTTCAATGATCCTTTTATGCAATGTGAATAAAATGCATAAGTAAAGTTAAATAAATGTCTTTCAGATCTAAAGCCAAACAAAATATTGAGTCAGTTAAAAAAATGCAAATGTTGTTCTGTTTCAAACTGAATAACAGACAATATTTATATTTAATTTACATTTTGCCATATAGATTACGTTTAGATTAGTTAACCTTTTCGGTGCTATAGGTTCATAGCGCGTAGCCCAGCTATTGGCACATACGCATACGCCGTAGGGGCGTATATGCGTTTTCTGAAACAACTATAAATTTAGTATCAGAGAAGATCATTACATGCCAAATGATGCTAAAACAAAAACGAAATGTCGATCTGGTAGCCCTACTACTTGTCTGGACATATATTTAAAATTTTCACGATTCGGACTATAGTCTCCAACGTTACTAGACTGCAAAGTTTTTGCATAACATCCTACAAACTCAAAACACAACTTCACAGCCTCGATAGCGGGGCAGGTTCGTTAACTGGCCGTTTCGAATGCATCTGTCTGCCTTTTTGTAGTTTGATAGAGGCCATAAAAAGCAATCAAGGTTTAGGGTTCTGTTCTTCTGAACAGCTCCCTCCCTGCCCTTAAAAACAACCTCTTCTCAGTAAACAAAATTCGATCGTTGTCGAATCGGATATACAAATATATAGAAATGTACGAAAAATGAAACAAAATTCATGTTTTGTAGAAGTTCAGAGAGGAGTCCATCAATCCACTCGTGAGCTAACGACAAAAGAAAATGCATTCTCTTTTTCCAGATTTGTCTCTTTTTTCCATAGATTTTTATAATTTTCCATATTCGGCCTGACAATGACCGAATGGGTCACGTTAAAAACGTGTAAAAACAAAATAGTATAGAATTTGGCTTCCATTAATCCTGGCACCCTAGCCTAACTGTCACATCTTCTTTTATTGTTTGTTTCATAATCAGTTGGTAGGATGACTTAAATAAAATTATATATTAGTCCACCGAGCAATTTAAGTCAAATGGCTCAGATTTAGGATCACCTGAAAAAGACCAAATTAGAACAGGTAAAAGTGTTCAAGGTACGTTTTTCGTTCTAAAGTTTTCTCAACATTTTTACAGTTTCCTCTCACTCCTTTCCATTTCTTTCCAACTTTCGGAATTATTGGGCAGACCTTATGTTACAGTTTTGTACACGATTATTGCAAATGATAGTCCGCCACTATTCTAATATGCTGTTGTTGTAATAAAGATACTGGTGCAACAGGTATGAAGTTCCAGATCTTAAAATATGGCTCGCACATTGATTAATAAATTAGCATGTATATGGGCACTTGTGATTTTAGGTAAGTACATTTTAACAAAACAGTAGTAAATCTAATCTTGGAAGGTGTTTCATTTCAACTCCACCAAAAGTAGCTGTATTTATAAAATTTTTCTTGAGATTCTTAATTTTGCATGCATTAATCAATCGATCAAAGTTTACCTTGCACAGAAAAAGCTAAAATATGCAGGAAATTCCGCAAATACATATATCCAACCAAAACAAAGCAAAAATTTGCATTTAATACAAACCAAATGCCGCGCAAAAATTTTCCAACAGTAATTAATTAATGTCGCTTACTTTAAGAAACTTCTGCGCCAATAACAAATTATTAAAATGTTTTTGTCTTGAATGTACCCCTCCTTCCGTTGTTGTTAATCAAATTAATTCGATACTCTTTAATGTTTCTTTCATAGCTGTCGAACGTATGGCATAAGTCGTAGCAGAACATTTGCTTTTTCGCTACAGACACACCTGAGTAAATCATAAGAGGCCATAAATTAACATTAATGCGCCAATAGCAATAACGTATAACATTGCATGGGTGTTTCTCGCCATTCTCTCCTACTCCTAATTATTAAAATAAAATTAAACGAATCAAATCTTTTTTCCAAAGGCAACAGAACAGTTGTGCTGCATTCGATCATGCTATTAACAAAAATCTCATGAAAAATTCATTCATTCCGCTCATTGCTAATAAATTTATTTTGATTGTTTTAATTAACTCTCGTTGTTGAGTGTTTTTTCGCTATTTAGAAACATTTTTGTCATAAATTTTTTCTTTCGTACTTTGTGGTGGTTTTTATTGGATATCTACGTAAAAAAAATCTTTTCCAAATTTTATTACTATGTTCTTTCAAGTAAAATATTCACGGAAAAACAGTCACGAACACATTTCAACGAGTTTCGTCTACAATGTCACACACACAGCATACAAGTGAACAGATGCGAAATTATATTAACTAAAATCATATTATTTTGAATCCAGCAATAAGTTGAACAGAATGTCCTAAGTTAACTTTATCGAAAACCAAGGAAAGCGTTGGTACTTAACTCGCTTTCGTACAATAAATTGATTAATTCTTTACAAATAAATGATATTGAATAATTTTTTATTGGCACAAAAGTTACCATCATATTCAAAATTTCTTTTATGATATTGTACACTTTTACATTTTAATTTACGCAAACGCAAGAACAAGAGAACGAAAATCCTAAGTTTTTATAATTGCACACAAGAAAGGGATTTGAAAATGTTTGTCAACATTTGTTTTCTGTTTATCTTAATTGCAGATCGAAAATAAATACAAAATCTCCACAACAAGTATAAATAACATTTATCGAACAAATAAGAAGGGGTAAGTAGAACAATTAATTGTAGAAAGTGTGATTTCACCGTAGAAAAGCCGCCTAGTAAAATACACAGAACACGAATCTCGTGAAGTTGGAAATGCTTCGTAGTTGATTTTTGCATATCGTTAGTTTTTCTTAGTATTGTTTTGTTATTAACAGATCATTTTAACATTTTTATTAACCCAGTATTAAAATGTATTAATTATTTTAACAAATTGTGGTAGATTAAGGGTTAGTAGCAAAAAATCCATTGTGTATGCAAATTGACTGCTTCAGAATATTAACCGGAACCTTTTGCTTTTTGTTTGCCTAAAGTAAAACCACATTTTAACTGCTATTAGGACAAACAATCAAACCAGTTCTTCTCTGACCTTTAAAGACGTGACATTTTACTGTGTTTTTTTTATCAAATATCAAATTCAAGGCTCTAATATTGTTCATATTTTGGCCAACCTCCGTAATAATCAATTTCGTAATATCCCCGAAATATTGTCATTAAACGCAGGCGTAACCAAGTGGCATGATTGTATTCTACAATAGGTGAAAAACACATGTACCTTGCTGTATTGCTGTATTTCAAGAATATTGCTGCAGTTTTGGCACAGAACGGAGTACCTATACTTTATATCTTTTTCGTTGGCTTGACCCCTACCGGCATAAATTTAACCATAGTTCTTTACAAATTAGCCCTAGTGTTTGTGCATCCTTTTCATGAGTGATGTACTGGTAAAAGATCAAATGCCTTAGATAACCAATTTAAAAGCCGACTACAAGTACGTAGAGATCATTTAATATTAACTTGAGAAATGTGACAAAGTGCATTATCTTGCTGAAAAACCTATACTGTTATAATTACTTCTGTTGTACGTTTGAATGAGGTTTTGCTTCATAAGATAGTTTAACATGCCAAGACCCAGTCAGTCTTCAGGAGAGTTTTATGAGAATTTAGAAGACATGACAAAAAGAAAACAACTTACACAATTCCTCAAAAATTATTGAACTCCCCAAAAAAAACTGTACCACTATGCCCATGGAATTATACGAGAAGGTGTCGTACTAAAGGAAACATTTGCGTTCTTTCCCACACTTTATCCAGAATTTTTTTCTGGAGCACGTCGTTGTGTATGTATTTTATGCACAATTTCTAGTCCTTTTTGCTTTGTGGTCATGACATGCGTCTACTCGACTCCTTACGCAGCCATGTACCACCAAGTCATACTGCCTACCACTCCGGTGTTTAAGGATTAATATGATACAACCCCAGTGATAAGTTGCCCTTTCTGTGTTCCGCTACCTTTAAAAAAATCGTAATTTATGATTATTTTTGTACAAAAGCAAGTGATTTACGATAAGTAATAAGTTGTTAGCATCTCAAAATTCAAACTCTCAATTTTAATTCAAAACCGATGAGTATGTAGTTGTGGAGAGTAATCCTTCAATTCCTATTTCGATTAACTGGAGTTTCAGCAGGCAGATTAACTGAAATACACCACCTACAGCTACCGGAGGGAGGCATTTGAAAAAAGAAGGAGTTTATAAGACAAAGAAGAGTTTATAAACAAAGTTATGAAAAATATTACAAAAGGCCTAGCTATCTCCTGAGTACAAAAATTATTTTCATACAAAATGAATGCGGAACTATAAAAGTTGTTTTTAAAGCTTTTAAGTATTCGTATTTTGGAATTATCGAATATTCGCAGTATTTACCATACAGGGGCAAATCCACGAGTACTTCGAACGGTTTGGACATTTCCACATATCGGGTTTAGTATGAGCTATACGGCCTTCATCGTAAAAAACGACGAAAAACTCTTCTTCTTGCCCTTATCTCTCGCTTTCTTTAACAAAAAAACGGTTATAATATTTAATTTAGGTTAGTTAGGCATTGGGATTACTCTCTATGTTCATTAATACACATACGTAAGCGGATGATGTTCAGATATATACTTAAAGCCTCATGGCACCTATTGAGGATACTGGAATATGGTCTCTTTTGAATACTTTTTAACTTACATTGATAAAAGTAAGGTTCAATTAAGGTACTACTATATTTTTTGGCATTTTATTCCGTTTCTTTGACATCCGAGAGCTTTCGCTCAAAATAAAGAAGCAAACACAAGTGAACAAGTAAACAAACCTGCCCCACCCTGCCATTTAAATCTTTTATTACCTTACCCTTTACATTACCATGTCATTAATGCTAACGACTTCATTACTGTATCCATTAATGGCTCAATTTCCTGGGATATGCCACCCTTGCTGCAACGAGGGTACGTTTTTGTCTTGAGTAATAGAATCTTAAGTGAGATAAATTTGTATTTTTCATTTTCATTTGTGATTTCTGGTAGGGAAAGAGAATTTCAAGGTATTTCACCTTATTCACTCCTGAACCATGAACTTTATTCTGGCTTTCTTTTCTTGCCGTTTGCGCTGCCAACCATATGTCTTCCATGACAGGTTTCCAGAGCCATCTTATTCCTTTTCTAAGTGATACGGCATAAAACGCCATCTGATCCGAATGATCGATGCCAAATTTGTGTCTATTGTAAGCTCAAATGGCCAATCGTTTCCGGGTATCAGCAACAGCAGCGGTACCATTTGGATTTGTAAACATAACTGGAGCATGTAACCCTGTTTCTCTAACATCATCTGCTGACCTTCCAGAGTAGATTTTTATTGGCCGTGTACATATATCCTTCAGGTTAGCTTAGTTTGGATTATTTTCGGAATGTATTTTTTGAACATGAGCATATCCTGTCATGGAATGAATGCTTCAGATTGCCTCCGTCAATAGCGTTTTTAACAAAATGTAAATTGCTAAGCCATATTTCAAATTAGTTCCATTAGTGCCATGATCCTGCGTGCAGAACGAAAGAGTATTCATGCATTTCGTTGACCAATAACATTACAGGAGCTACTTTCACAATTCCCATTACTAGTAATCCTGAAAACTTTTTCATTTCTTCCGCATTAGTTGGAATCAATTGATTCAGTCGTGCATTTGCAGTTAATCTGGAATTATATCCTTTCCGTTCTGCACATCTGTTTGCTAGCATAAGGGAGTGAGCATAGATTCCCTTTTAGTCTTGTGTTCATATTCATTTTTCTCCATGGAAACTTTGGGCTGGTGCAGTTTTTTCTTTTTAATTTGTTTAGGGAGTCAAAATGCCTCAGGAGGCATTCCTTTAATGACATGCCGTTTCGCTTTTTTCGAATTAAATGTTACAGAAAAGATAGAGGGATATTTTCTTCCAAGTTTAATCGAATTTTAATAACGTAGATAAGATTGAGAATTGCATGAGTCGTCTTTTTAAGAAATTGTGGAAAACAGCCGGAGGTCTTATTATTCTGGAAGACATTCCGAAAAGTGTGGTTTTCGAGTGTTTTAATGCAAAAAATCTTTAAATTGTTGTATTAATATGTACAAAAGGGAAAAAAATATGTACTTGTCAGGTGTGGGGTTCGAACCCACGCTCCCTCTCGGGAACCAGAGCTTAAATCTGGCGCCTTAGACCGCTCGGCCAACCTGACTGTGTCAACTGTCTTCCCCTATTGCTACAAAACTTTTATAGAGTTAAATTGACTTTTTATGAAACACAAACAAAATAATTTGAATTCCTTTGAAATCCATAAATTCCGGCTGAGCAAAACAAAATACGTTTTTTCCTCTGTTGTTTTGTTAAAAGCAATTTGTTTGACCGAATGTGACGTAACCCCGTCCTGCTTACAAGTTTCAAGGTGAAGATGTTTTATTCAGATCTGCTCTATAAATTCTCAGAACTCCAAAGTGGGGATTGTTTTTGTTTCTGTTTTTTTTAATTGAGTGTTGAAAGTAATAATAGGACGTTATTTGTCGAATTTTAAGAGAAAAATACCTAATTCAATATTCATCTAAAAACGACAATAAATTCAATTTATGATCATTGATTAGAAGGGAAGAAATCAGATCAAATTTTTATCCTTAAAAATCCTTTTGTTGTCTGCATTTATATATAATGGCGATTATCAGTTTGCAAAGTAAATACATATGCGTCATTAAGCCTTTTTTCATATTAATATACAATATTTTTTTTTATTACATTCATGAGCCATCGAAATCGAAACTCTCAATTCACGTGCGGGGCGCGAATGTTTTGATTAATGGAATGCAAAATGAAGAAAATTTCTGAATGATACAGACAGCAAATCGTCGGCAATAAATAATTTGTCTTATGCATATCTCTGGGGTGTTCCTTTGAATTTTTAATATATTGACATTTTTATCCGCCCGTTTCTGTGGTGGTAATTAAGAAAACGCCCCGATCAGTCGTTTCCATACAAAACGTCTTTAAAAAATTTCTGCGATTACCACTGTTTCCTCGCGGGCATGTAATTATTCCATCAAATTTGCATTTTTAATATTCAATTTATTAGAAAACGTTGAAATGTAATCTACTACTTAATAAAAACCAATTAGCAATATAAATTTACCGGGAAGGGAAGAGAGCGGGCATTAAATGCAAATGATCACGACGACGATCATGTCCTCTGATGGCAAGTTGGATATGTGACGGTCACTATAAAGTGCGAATAATTAGAGGTTGCCTTCACCTTGTGATTCATACGATAATAGCAGCTCGGGATGGTGTATAAATTATTATTATACAAGAAACGTAAGGATTTTGCCTCAGTTGCAATGGGACGCAGTACTTCTTTCGTTTCAGAAGGCGAAGATGAGTAAGACAAAAGTGTTACACGCATGAGTCAAGCCATCGGCGGATGTTACACGTGATCCTCATTGCATTCTTCCGTAAATTGCATCTTTTTACGATGTATAAATCTGAATTTATTAACGCCATAAGCCTCCCTCTAATCACTGATCGCTAATCTAGACTCTAGACGGAAACGCTGTGAATTTCGCGAGAAGTGGGACTCATTCAGGAATTCGCCACGATTTGCCCCAAATTTCCTTTTCGTTAAAATTACGCCTTGAGAGAATTAGTGCTGCCGGCTCCATGTAAACGTACGGCCGTGAAAAGGCATATTTTAGGAAGGAATCCCCAGTCCACTGAATAGATTTTAATAGCTAAATCAAATCCTTTAATAATTCTACAAACAAAATGTGAACATATTTGGGTATTAATGTACAAAAAATAAAACTAGTTGCAAATATCTCCACGCATTGAATTTTATGTTTCAAGGCCATCAAACCAACACCACCGGATCACTAATATTTTCTATTCAACGGAGCATAGAGTTGGCCATTTTAAAGCGCTAATCCTATCCGATATAATATCAAAGTGATAGCGAAAGTATTAACAATGAGTTTCAATTCATTCATCGACAAAGATCAAATTCCTGAATCTTACCCAAACGATGTCGGATGTATTTATGAATATATTTCTATAGGTATTAGGTCCAGTTTAAGATAGGCTTCATGTCACAAATCTAGGCAAGTTGACTAATATGTGCACTTTGAGATTGAGATGAAAATGAGATGAAAATTTCGTTACCATCATTCAAAAAAGGAATATGTATAGAAATAGAAACAAATAAAGTTGCAAAGGAGTAATCTTCGAATATTGTGCCGTAGGTACCCGGAGAAAATGAAAAAAAAACTGGATAAATGTAACGGTCGGAAACACAAAACTACGACCCGACTAGTAGTAGCACTTGACCTCAGTAGAGGTGCTAGAAAGTCGTTGCTTGTTTCCCTCTTCCGGTATAATAGAAATGCAAAATTGTATATTGCCGCAAAGATCTACCACATGTTTTTAGCAATCTACTTGCCCTTATTTTACCATTTTTTTTATTTGAAATCAATCTAAATTCTAAGTTCCTTAAAATCTGAAAATAAAAGTAAATTTCTCAATGTACAGGGCAATTGGTCCTGCAGCAGTAAACAGAAAATCGACGTGTATTTCCAAAATTGGCGGCGTAAATTACTTTCAAACATATTATATATAAATAAAAATTGAAAAATATCTGCATTAAAAATACGAAAAACGATGCAAAAATTCACTGAAAACAACATCTCCTTTATTTTCTAGGATTACAGCGAAAATTGACGACGACATGCTCTCCTATTACTGCAATGAGGATATTTTCTTACTGGAAGTCCAGCAAATCGAAGATGACCTCTACGACATTACCCTCACAGAGCTTCCACACCACTGATATGAATGGTCTTTGACCGCAGGACGTTCAAATGATATTATTTCTATAAAACAAAATAAATAATTAAAAAAAAGAATACAAAAGAAAAATGAATGCAAAAAAAACACAACAACAACAGCAACAAAAACCAATTTAAAAAAAATAACGTTATCTAAATGAGATTCCAGAGGGGCGAGACGCGCAATGACAAAGGACATTGGAATAGTATTAAGTTTAATTTAAACTAAGTTCAAACAAAGGAAGAACAATTACTTTTACTTTTATCTTAAGTGTAAAATTACAGTTTTCTACGTAAGCGACTAGGGGTAGAACTAAGAGATGTTTTCTATAAGTAAACCTAATTTAAACGAAATTAATAATTGTAAAAGACAAATTAGCCGTAAGCCGTAAGTGTTTTTATGTTTCTGCTCTAATTTTAAAATTGAAATTGAAAAGTTGTTTCTCAGAACGTTTTTATATTTTCGTCTTAAGGTTCTACGTAGTGCCGACGTCATTTAGCGTAAGTTTTACATTAACTATATAATACTCCTTTGATAACGAAAGTGTACTTGTTTTCTCGTACTTTAGTTATGATGTAGCATAGTCCTGTTAACTCCTTCATTTATACTCGTTTATTATTTTTACCCGTCTCCTCTTTTCATCTTATTGTATGTTCAGTAGTTTGTAAGGAATGTCCTTCCTTCCTTCCTTCCTTCCTTCCTTTTATCCTGAAATAGCTTTCTTCTCGCTGATAAATAGCCGATGTCGTAAAAATATGTAAACGCCAACAAAGAAATAATTTGTAGAGTGAGAAAATTAATATTTCGGAAGTTAACGCCAATTTTGTAACAAATTCATTGCGGTTAGGTGTCCGTCTGATCGAACAGGGAAAAATTCAAAAATCTCGTTAAAGACAATCAAAATTTTGAAAATCTAGAGAGAGTTTTTTGTTCAAGTTTACCTTGAAAATTCTTCCAGTATTGCCTTTTTCGCAAAATTTCATTAATCCACAAATGTATAAAATGTTAGCAAAATTGTTTTACAAAAGAATTCACTATTTTGGATGTTGAAATGGAAATTAAGAATTCAATCTACGACTTGACGCAATGCACAAATCTGAATCTGAATCTGAATCTGAATCCTGAAAATGTGGCAATGAGGCAATCTCAATCTCGCAGGAATCATTAAAATATTTTTCTTAAAATTAACACCAAAAATTCATTTAACTGCCAATTTTTATAACTTTCTTTAAAACTGCGCAAATGAATCTCCCTGTGCCGATCTGTTAGAACGAAAAAAATGTAATTTTAACAGAACTACAAAATCGTAAAATTGTTTCTCCCTAAAGCAAACTGATGAAAATTGTTACAAAATTGGTCGCGACAAAAGTAACGAGAAGGGTGCAAGCACAGTCGGTTTAACTACTCAAAAAGAAAAGTGCAAAAGAACGTTGGCAATTCTTTGCAATTCACCGAGGAAAATGGAACAAATCAAATTTGTCCGTTGCCTCAGGACCAAAATCGATTCTGAAACGTCTTTAGATAGCAAGATCTCAATTTATTATTAAATTCCCTTCCCACGCTCCAAATTGATGTTTGTTGTTAAAGTGACCGCGTTAGGCAATATCTTTAGATCTTAGGTAATTTAAATCACAAAGTAATCACCCGGAATCCATTGAGGACGAGGCGCCCAGGTGTCGAAATCCAGCACGGAGAAGAACTTTGTAATTAATTTAAGTAGCCACTTGACCTTATGACCTTATGACCTTATGACCTTATACAAATATGATAGTAAGCTTCTGTCGAGAATGCCATTGGGGAACAAAGGATGTTTTTATCGTTAAGCGTTGTCGTTAAGGAGAAATTATCGAATAGTGAAGCACAAGCACAAATAATTGTTTTAATTTTAGAAAATGTGATTGTATGTGTTAAACGAAGATGTCTTTCTGTAAATATTTAACGTTGAACAAATTTAGAAAGAAGTTGCGTTTTTGAATGCAAAAATGGGAGGAGTGCTTAAATAATTTTCAGAACGCATTCACGCGCAATTTATTCCATTATCGATTATGCTACAATAGTCTACTTTTAGAATGTAATTCCAAATTGCAAAGCAGAACAACGACAAACTTGTCAAGTCCAAATTTTGTACCAATTTAAATTAAAACTCTCTCTCTCTCTCTCTCTCTTTCCATTTTTATTATTTTTATATTTTTGTATTCTTAAGAGTTTTATTATCAGCAAAGCATTTATCTTGCCTGCTAATGTTCTTTTTTAATTGAAAATTTATTTTTATAATAGAATTAAAAATTTTATTCAAAAATCGGACCTATTTCATTGCTCCCTATTTGGTTCTAGATTAAAATAGACTTTTCGACTTGATTTTCTATGACTCGACAACGTGAGAAATACTTGCCCTGTCGACAACGTCGAATTTCGTTCCACTTTCCGCGTGTACATATATTTTTACACCTTTGATTCGATAGCAATGAGAATTTTAAATTAGGATCGGAATAAAGCTTAAAATCCACTCATGTTTCTTTTGAAATATTCTTTCTGTATTTCACACTTTAGGCAAGAATTAGTACCGCCGAGGACCAAAGATTCTGAACAAGGAAGAAGAGACTTCAACCTCAACTCCTCTAAGTGGAGACTTTGCAGAAACCAAAAGACCATAACAACTGCTTGTCCTTTTTTAGCACTAAATTTACAGCGCCCGGCAATTTGGCGGATTTCAAATTTCGAAAGGAAATAGCGAAACAACTATACTTTAATTCTGACCCCATGTCTTCCGTAAATTAATAATTTCATTCAAAAATTTATGCACACGTTTATTTTGCCCCAAGCTTGCCAGTTTTCAAATTCTGCATGCAGTGCATCCAGTTCTACACCACGGCACGCAGAACACTGTGTGGAAATTTGAAGTAATTTATTAATTAAATAAATAGTTAAGCATAGTAGGAAAATATTTCCACATCAGAGGCTGGAAAAAGAAAACATTTCGGAAGAAGCATTCCTTCGCCTAAAGGCAAAAAGGTGCAGCAGCATGAAGGTGAGAAAACTCAAATATTTGTTGAAGCAGTTTAAACTAATTTGGAAATTTCTGACTGTTTTCAGATACTTTGTCTTGCTTTGTGCTTCGGGTTAATCGAATTTTTTCTTGTTACAGATTTCCTTCCTGTGGCTGGGAGCAGCATGCGAAGGACGTTGAAAGCATAAAGGAGCCTTAACGGGAGACAACCCAACAAAAAAAGCAGAACCAAAGATTTATAGGAGCTTTTGCTGTAAGAAAATCAACCCAGTCTGACTGTTAAATGAACGTCGAAATTTTTAGACTTCAAAGGTCGAGTAATTTCGTATTTTGCCGCTTAAATCTCCGAGTGTTTGCGTAGAATATATTACATTTAAATTTAAGCCACTAATTTGTACATCTTTTTGAATAAATAAATCTTAAAAAATTGAATTTTCTGTTTTAATTAAATCCTCTTGTTTCTATGAGTTTGGTCGTTTTTCTTCTCTCTCGCAAAAGTGCATTTTACTAGGCGCTGTCAGGCGCAAAAACAACCAGAAAATTTGCCTACTGTCGATTATGATCCCCGGGTGTTTTTGCACAATTTGGCTAAAAACCGAAAATCTGGAAAAATACCAGGCGACCATGATCGGTAGCTAGCTAGCACATACCAACTAAACCTGTCAAATGTCTCCCATGTAAACCTGCCAAATACCTCATATTTAAACCTGTCAAATACCTCATATTTAAACCTGTCAAATACTTCATATTTAAACCTGCCAAATGCCTCCTATTTAAACCTGGCACCTACAATGCCTTCTATTTAAACCTTACAATTGTTTTAAAATTTTGTTACCATCTATTGTATTGAAAAATTCCTTAAATTTTCTGGGTCTGCATTGATTTGGTTTGTAATAGGGTTGAGTAAATTCGAGAAATACTTTATTTTGAATATATTTGGAGTGAATATCATTAGTCGTTATATGTCCTCCCAAAAAATGTAGGACATTTTGGAAATTTATGGAATGGAGGACATTTTGTGGTTAATTTTTCTGTGGAGGACAATTGGCTACCCCAATGGGATTTGCTCTACTTTACGATAGTTTTCATCCGTTTTTATATCGCTCGTACATTTGAATAAAGATTGCCAGTTTTTACTTATAACCGAGTCAACATTTGTAAGGTTAAACCGCCTCCTCAATGTCCCTATAACAAACGGATCTATTTCAAAAATATCAAGCAGCCTTTTACTAATTCCAAAAGTATTTCGGATGTTTTGTTAAAAAAACATATAAAAAACAACTGTGCTATTTTCGATTGAAAAATGGCTGAAATTAAGCTATAAAGACATTTAAAAGAAATTTTAGCAAAAGCTTCGATGGACAAGTGGATAGGATGCATGCTTCTCAAGCCGAGGGTCCCGAGTTCAAATCTCAGCGAGAGTAAGTTTGGTAAGTTTAAAATATTAAAATTAAAATCTTCGGTTTCTTTGTAGTAGAAATGGCGATAATTCATCACCTCACTGAAATTCAACTTTGTAGCAGCGGAAAACGGAGATTTCGCTGAATCCAACTAAAAATTACTTGGAGACAAAAAATCCCTTCACAATAAGAAAAAAAGTTGAAAGTAGAGGAAAAAAATCTGCTTTTTTTCTTTTCGTTTCCAAAAGTTTGCAATCTCTTTTTAAATGCATGTTAGCTCAGCCGTATTGGCTTAAATGTAAACAAAAATTCAGCTATATTGTCGTATTTCGCAGCAAAATTGCTAAAATTTTTCTTTTATTTTGCAAACTGGCAGCCATGAAATGTTGCTGCATCAATGTTCACAACGCTATGTCAGCTAAAATTCCTCGCTGCAAGATCCAATGCCAAAAGGATCCGGCAGGGTAGTATCAGCAAAAATCAGTCCTCCCTTTTAGATCGGAAGACGTTGCCACAACCTTATAAAATAGTTACTCCCAGAAGCTGCTATTGCTGAATAGCTGCTTGAGTTATCTGAAGAAACGTAGTCGCAGCCTAAAATCAGAAATCTGTGCTACTTGGGCTAGCCACATGGCTAGTAAATTGAATGCAACGAACTTGGAATCTTTTAATTTCCGACATTTCCTCTTTCTCATACAAAAATACCGAAATGCTTAATTATTAGTGCAGAGGGCAGACCTCCCCAATCATCCCGAAAGCCTGCTTGTAATTTTCAAGATCGAGTAACTTTAGGCAATTGGACACATCCCCACTTCAGCGTTAAGCCTACAAACCACTCAAGTTCAAACTCACTTTAATTGCAATTTACATTCAGATTTATTTAACACTATTAAATACAATTTCAATTTACAGGCAACGAAGCGACTTATTTCTGCAGCGACGGAGGCAAATTCCTGCCCAGGACGTTCTCATTAAGTCGCAGCTTTTCCACTTTAGTCGGGTCGGTTTGGGTAACTTCCTCACTCAGTCTTTCAGTTCTGTTCTCTTGTATGGATTCTGGAACAGTAAAAATTGTTACACAGCTTGCAATGAAAGGAAATGCAGAGAAATCCAACTATTGTACGGAGTGTATTTGTCGGACAGCAAGTTCTCCAGGTTATAGCCAACGAAACCTATCACGCCCGCAATTGGCAAAGTTATGTAGACTGCATTCGTCCGTAAAAACTGCATTAAAATGGGCCACATTCCTGATGATGCGAAATTTAAACAGACTAGAAAATAAAAGTTGTTTTCCCTCCGGTTACGTGAAACTTTGACAGCTTGTCAAAGAGCCCGGCAAATGTCACAGGCAAGCACAGCGCTGTGGTGAGTTAATTCGCAGCCGCCAAAACAGCCGGCAACAAGGGAGATGGGGACTGGGGAGTAATTCTACATTCCTCAAAGAACTCTTTTATTGAACTTTTAAATTACGCCGTTTGCGCTACATCATATCTTACAAATTTGTTCATTTGAAAGGCGTCTCCCTCAAAATAATCCGAGTCGACGACGAAAACTTGAACAAAGTCGTCGAACTCGTAGGTCCTCTTGAGGAAAGTGTTGGTGAGCAACAAGTTCGTCACTTTGATTAGTCCCAATTTCGCGGGGCAAACAGTCAGTGGGAATTCCTTAAACTTCCCCGGATCTATGGTGCCAAGATTGAACTCTGCCGACCCGGTGTAGTCGCAACCGAACCGGGGCTTCGTGTCCAATTTTGCCATTAGTTCCATCGGCCGATCGCTGGTATTCGTTACCCGGCACACAAATGTGAAAGGTTCCCCGATCCTGACGATGTTGTTTGCCTGCGTGACGATCAAGCGCAGGTCATTGTATTCGATGGGCTAAAGCATCCATTGTTATTTAATCTTCAGGCTGACAGCAAAGACTTACGATTCTCTGGAGTTGGCTGGTCTGCAATCGACCCCTTTCGCCTAGATTCGAACGCCACACTATATCCAGTTTGCCAATGTTGTTCGCAGCACGTAAAGCCTTGAAGTCCTTTGCAATTTCTGGAACTGGCTGTTTGTTAAAAAACAATAGACAAATGTACCAAAAGACATCGTTTACGACGCACCTTTATGCAATACAAGAACTGGCAGCTATTTTTTGGCAGCAGCATACTTTTTGCTGTGAAAACTGACTCTCCGTTTGGCAGGGTATTCAAGGACGTAACTAAATTCAGAGTGAGAAAGGCGAGAAAACTCTCTCTCCTAATCTTGAAATTTACCTGTGTAGTGCTCCGAGCTGTCCAACTCAACCTTTTCAAGGCATATTGCTCCGGCCGTGATATTTTGAATCTATAACGAAGGGATTTACTCGTGCTGCTATTACACAATTTACTCAAAATCCCGCGGCTTTAGGCATGCACTCACCTGTGCTTCTAGGTAAACTTCGTCTGTTTCCGCATTATAGAATTTCGTCTTAACATCCAGCGGCTTCAAGACTTGGAATTTAAAGAACTTTCTGAAGGATTGTGGAAGTCCCGCCGGAGTTGTGTAGTGAACCTCACACACAAGACTGGAACGAGAATAAAGAGAGTAAATAACGGTCGTAGGCATAGTTTGGAACAATTTACATATGTGTCCCAATTTCCTTAACCTCATGATGGATGACATCGTCCAGGGTTTCTTCAGGATTAAGAGTAGTTGGAGTCGTTTTCTTCTCATGCATTGGGAGACTAATTCGCGTCGTATTCGACTGCAGGTCTGCTTTTACTGTGACACCATCGACGGGATGCGTGGTGCAGTTGTGTACACAAATATAACTCGAAAATGTTTCACCCAAGTAAATATTCCCAAAACTCTGAGGCAATAACATAAACTGGCCCGCTGCAAGGGTCTCAGATCCAGCCACCGAAGTTGCATCATTCTGCAGCACTTGGTGGAAAATATTTTGAGGAAGGTCCTTTACTTCGGAAGTAATTATCTGAGGACTAACTAGAGTTGGCCGAGTCAACCTCATAACTGTAAACCATTACAAAATACTTTATATAGTTTTGCTACTGGTTCAAATCTATTCTACCTTTTAATGCCAAAAGGTGTTCGCAAGGCTCCAGGACATTCATTCTCAGCCAATTTTATTCAGTCAACAGAACCGATAAATGTTTACACTTCTCAAGACAAAGTCTTGTTCTTGTTTTTCGCTTGGAGCACCTCACACCAGACCAGCAACAACTGTCCACTGGCTCCTTGCACAATACTTTTACAGCGGCGTGGATAATTTGATGTCAGCATTTAAATGATTATAGCTTTTGTTTTTGAATTAACGGCTTTCTTCATTCTCATGATTTATAAACGAATTATTCGGAACAGTAAAAGTGCGCTTATTTCTTCATTCGGAATATTCCATTTATTCGATTTCGTGTTTTGTTTATTTATTTGAATTAATGTCGTAATAGAAAATATTGGGAATTTTGCAATATAGATATGAGTAAATAAAGATACACACCCTGTGATTGTGACAAGCAGAAAAGTAATGTCGGAAAAATGCGAATCCAAACAGAATGTGATGTCCTTGTTATGATTCCTCTTCAAGTTTCCAAAATAATGGTTTGTAAGCTGTTGTCATTTGTTTATGCGTTTCTCGTCCAAATCCTTACAAATGTTTCTTACTTCTAGCTACATACAAACTCTAGATTAGCTAAACTCACGACTAACTATATTCATCGCGTTCTAAGTTATTTGCTGGCTGTTACATTTGTTATCAATCTGTAACCTAAATTAATAGTTCCTAACACTAACTTGTGTAATTTTATCTTCGCTATTGTTATTGAAATATGCACTCAACCACAAATACTCTGTTTTGTCTAGTTTAGATCTCTCTTTTATGTCCTTTGCACCTATACCCATATTGTCCACCCTTTTGTTATTTGTATATCGGCACCAGTGATAAGATGCAAATATGAAAACGTTTGGTGCGTGCAAATCCAGAGTCGATGACACTTTCACAATACTCTGTAGTGCGCCCTTTAATAACGGAGTTGTCCTCCACCGCAGATTTGCAAAAATGTCTTCTAATCAGTTTTACCATAAAATTAATCCCAGCCGAGTCTTAACGGTTTTTTTAGATGGTTGGAAGAGCCTTCCCACAAGGACAATTGCGGTTCTGTGCGTCCTTCTAAGAAATAGGATGTGAAAATAAAGTGCTGCCCCGGGTGAGGATCGAACTCACGACCTTAAGATTATGAGACTTACGCGCTGCCTACTGCGCTACCGAGGCCGCTGTGTAGGAGTCCTTTATCATTACAGTTGTAACCATCCTAGCAAGATACAAGGTCCACAAAGGACATTTGGAAAGCGTAAAATCTGCTTTGCAACTTAATATTTGAGCAGTGAGCAATTAAAACAGCGGAGTCTTACAAGGAGAGGTTGTGACCTTGGCATCACCGATTTTGATGAAACTTCGCATACATGTAGAGGGAGTCGGGTATAGTATCCTCTTAAAGCAGTAAGACCCAACGTTCAAGGATAAGCAAGGATATGCGTTGCAAAAAATTTATATCCAGCTTA
>QYTT01084237.1:31613-68340 GCA_006980735.1 Dasypogon diadema
CGGGGTTTTCCACCATAACTGTTTCTAAGAATATATAATATATTTCACGGAATTAATTTTCATTGAAACCCATGCAATTCGAATTCTTCTATAGGCCAAGGCCAAAAATCTGGCCCAGACCGTAACACTTCCATCCATCCTGAGTTTCTCTTTAAGGCATTTGTTCCATTTGTTTGCCCAGTTCATGTGAATTGGCGAAATTAAGGCGAGCATCTTCTTCAGTGTCAAATGGCGTTGGCTTTTTGGTCTTTTTTTAAAGTGGTGGTTACGCGTGGGGTAAAGTGGACTGTTCACATCTAGGGCGGCTTGTTGCCACACGGCGAGTTTTTATTATTGGAAATGCTTTTGATATTAAAAACTAATCGAAATTTTGTATTCAGTTCATTTGAAGTAATCACTTGTTGATAATTAGGAAAAATATTGTCTTTAAAATTTGTCCTAGTTCCGCTAAATAATTTATATATTTTTTGCGGCAACAGAAAAATGGAGCTCACTTCAGAACCGACATTTTTGAAATTCGACAGCACTCAGTTGGTGTAGTGGCAGTCCAGTCTTGGTGTGTAGAAAAGAATTCACCATTAGCTTTGAGTAATCTCAGAATTTGCCGCATAAGCGAAAAAATTTCGCACCTCGTCGCGCCGCTTTTGGTATAACCGATAAAAATAAATACCCCTAAATAATCGCTAAGAAAAATTCGCGCCGCTCTTGGTGTGACTCCCACATAAAAACCGTGTTAAAGTCTACATCTGCATGAAAAATTTGTTGAACACGTCGGAACACGACAATAAATTCAATTCTGTAACAATTTGTTCAAAACATAGCTAGGAAAGTGTGTCGGAGCAAATGAAACGTTTCTGTTATATACTTTTGTTTTTTCTTATTCTTGTCATGTTTGAGCCTTTTTTTATATTTGTCATCTAAATGCAGAAAATTTAATACTATATTGTTCAATCTTCCAATTCTCCCTGCAATTTCGCGTACTGCAATTATTATGGGGTTCTTATATGCAGTTATTTTCGCCTTTTCCTCACCATCGAGTACCTTACCACGTGGCAGGGTTAAAGCAAAACCGAATACGAACTACTTTCCTACCTCCTGTTGTGTTGTCAAAACCAAAAATGTTAAATGTTTACGTAGAATTCTGAGATATAAGAATTTTCAGTAAGTTGATTCTAGAAATACATAATATCCGTTTGTTGTAAGAATTAATGGTTTTATGGAAATTTCCACCATTCCAGTTATATGTGGAAAGAGTTGTTATTTTATGACAAGTTAATTAAACTTTGCTTCTGTACTTTCTCGTTTAGAATTCGTTAACTTGAAGCTCAATTCTCAACTGACTGCTCATTTATTCCTTCATTTACCTTGAAATATCTGTTTATTCGAATCTGAATCCTTTCCTAACCGGCTCATACCTATATCTTTCAGCTTTTTTTAAATAAGGAGTTTGAATACTTTCGGAAGAAGGCTAAAAATGTAATAATCATTTTTACTGCATAAAACAACATAAACTAATAAAAATAATACCTTATTATCGATGCGGAGAGCGTCAAAGCGGCTTGCTTAGATTGTATCATTGAAGCACATGCGGAGGGACCAGAAGGCCCGCGGCAAATTGGTAAAACCCGAAAGGGAAAGAACAAGACGGTGACCGCGTCAAGTTCCTCTCACTGGGTAAACTTCGCCGAGTGATCATATTAATCCTAACCAACTCTACCCTGTGTCTTCAAACTTAATGTTGTTTCCAATTAATATATTAAATCTAGTCCATATTCATATCTTTAAGAAGGCGAAAAATCAGTCCCTAACCGTCAAGCACTTGTTGGTGGTTGATTTATTCTGCCAGGTTCTAAGAAACCAGGTGGTATCTACTTGAGATCAGGTAATTGTTTCTTGTCATCGCTTTTGCAACGTGATACGGAGTTACTTAAATAGGAAAACATCCACCTTGTTCATTTCGGCCTCGTTATATAGGTTGTCGCTACCATGGTACTTTGTATATTCGAATTAGGGTGTTCGGATGTTTTTGGACAAAACAAAACATAGTGCGGTATTGAATCACATCGGATAGTAGTGTGTCAGTGTAGAGGAGGTCTGATTAATGGTAGAACAGGTATAGTTACTTATATGTGTTCTTCCTCCTTTGTTTTTTTCTTTTTCTTTTTTGGCGACTATTTCAAAAGTAATTTCACTCGAAACCTAAGCAACTTATAAGTCATAAGCCCAGATAATCTAAAAATATGTTTTAATTTCTATTGTACAAGGTACAACTGCTGCGACAACCTTTGCGTAGCAGGGATTTTAAAATTATTTTGTTCCATTCCATTCCGCTACTATGGAACATGGACATAGAAAACATCTTTAGATCTCAGTGATCCTTAAAGCCAGGTGGCTCAGGATTATTAATGTCGATTTAAAAGGGATTTTGGATATCGAGGGAAATACTTCTGTAAAAATAGAAATATGTGAAATATTCGTAATTAGTTTATTGGAAATGTTGCTACTTCGTTTTGATTTTTCTGAAAATTACTGAATAGGCTCCTATTTTCCCATGCGTTGAATAGACCATTCTTGTTGACACAGTGGACACCGATTATTTTGCTTCACCCACAGCGACATGCAGCAATGATGGAAAGAGTGATTGCATTCCCCCCAAACCACAACGCAATCTTGTCTTCCTAAGACTTCCCTCTTATTTTCGGCTTGGCAACGGAGACAAGCATCTGAAATACAAAGAACATAGTTATTATTCAGGTCAACTTAAATTTAGGAATTACAAAATGAAGGCTTGTTTTTCAAAAAAATAAAAAAAAAAAACAATCCCATCGACCAATTTGAAGGAGTTGTTTTTGTGCGATTTAACATTATATTTAAAATCGTTTTAACCACGAATGTTGCAAGGCTTCAAAACCTTGTTAAGCATTATACAAATCTTGTTATCATCTGTTTGACAACAAATTATCATCTCTTCTAGTTAAGTAGTCATTTTATTCATTTCGTCTATGCAGTCATTGTCACGAGATTAATTCACGAAATATTTACATTTTGCCGACGTCTTTTATTGAAACAAATCTAATGTACAACTAGCGGGGTGCGTTCACTTGACTTCTCTATATCACTTAGACCTCAGTGTCAAGTATGTATTTCAGTTTTGCAGAGAATATATGATCACTGTACGTCTGGCAATTAAAGGGAAAAATATGCCAAAAACTTGGCAAGTTCACAAGTAAAGCTATAAATAAAAAACAGACTGATTTGCGTCACGGTTTCATACCAATTTTGAGTAACTAAGAGCTGCATTAAGTTCAATAAATCAACCACCATGGGTAACATAGACACGTATCATTTTTAGGATAAAATAAATGACATGATTAGACTGTTAGCCTGTATCTAATCTATTTCAGCTTGAGATCTTCTACAAAATTGGTTTATTTATTAGAAAACCTTCGTTTTAACATGTGCGAACTGATCTCTACACGCTTTAATTAAACATTATTTATCTATCATTGGTGCAGGATCTGTTTCAATTAAAAATTACAAAAAAATCACCAACGGCTTGGAAAAAGCAGAAGTCAATATCGACCTATTGAAAAAATAAACCTGAATGGCTGGCGATGGTTTAATTCCTTTAAAGTTTAGTCTATTTCATATGCTATTATACTTTACAATACTTGTAACATAAATAAAACTAAAATAAAAGTAATCACTCGATTTTGCACCAATTGGAAACTTTAACAGCTCACAGTAGCGATTATGGGAAAATCAGTTTCCATTTCGAAGGTTTCCTTGTGAAGTTATTCAAAATGGTAGAAAATTAGTGACTACTCGTTGTGAGTGTCTGTGCCAGGCTAGTCGATCGGTGCACTGACGATGATCAAATTGACTTGCTGTGAACGAAACACATTCATGTGGACATTTTTCAAGTGTTTTTCGAAGTGAATTCCACTTCAAAATTTGATTCAATTTAAAATGTTTGTGTCCACCGAGTGCTTCGAGGAAAAAGCCAAGGCCAAGCAAAAGAGCATATCCACTAATAAAGGATGCATCGATATGTAAATAAACAAAATGGGCAGCAAGTTCTCATCGACATCAAATTGAACACGACAAACAAGATTTTAGAAAGAAGACAAAATCCACTAGTAACAATGTTAACGTTCCGAATTACGGTTCTAATCAATGTCATTTGAACTGAGGCACGTGTAGTTTCACCAGAAACTTTGAAGTATTGGTTAAATCCTTTGTACATGCAACGATTTCCGCCTGGCGTGCGTTACTATAGAATTTGAATTAAGTTGCACGAGAGTACCTTTCAACCCTGAGCACTAGAACTTTAAGAGACATGAATTTTTATTTTTTAAATCTTGCATTATTTTGTGAGGCATAAGGTGAATATTATGTTTGTCATTTTTTACATAGAGCGAAATTTTAATGATTTTTGCCCTTTTCACTCTTATAGATAATTTTGTCAGCTGATTTTGAAGTCATGTATCGAGTGGTCCTTTGGTCAGCGAGTCCAGTGAGCACTATTTTTCATGTCCTATGCGAGAATAAATACAATTTATCTGGGGTGCCGCAAGACACTCACCTATGTCCTCCTCTACATCATAAGTGATGTCTCTTTCATTTCTGTCCAATTCGAAAAATGATAATAATTCATCTGAGCTGGTTTCATTCTTTAATATTTCTAATTTTCTATACGCGTTCGTACCCTCAGACATCAAAGTTTCTGTGTGCGTATGTTATCTATTTCTATCAATGGTTTAAATTCCTTTTTTTCAATAAGGAAATTTTGTCTTAGATGTTAATTCAAGAAAATAATAATAATTATTATAATATAATCGTAAATATATAATAGCTTTCAGTAAATGATGTATAAATATTACTCTCTATCTGTAAACAATGGGAATAATGGAACAATTGAAACAATGACTAATTATTTCCAACCTCCGTTTCTCTTCTTCTGTTCCTTACCAATGCACACTTCGTCGAAAGCACTAAAAAAGATTAAGTCAGATATGCTGAATTTGGTTTTTGGATACGTGATATATATAAAATGATCTATGCGTAGATTATGGCTCAAACTAGGTGCAATATTTTTGCTTATTATGATTTTCATTTAATCGCTTTTCATTGTGGTCAAATGATCACGTCTTGAAACAAAGAAATGTTAAGAACTGCTTACTCAGTTCATCCTGCAAAATTTACTTAGAAAGTGAAAGAAGTTCGATAACCTTAAATAAACAAAGCAATCCGTCGGGTCTTGAAACGCATTGTAGCTGCGAAAATTTCGAGGAATAGCAGGGTGAGTAATCCAAAATAAATCTCTAAAGAAAAGTTCAAGTTACTTTCCCACAAAATCGCCCGGTTCGGACAGATGTCAACGTGTGTTACCTTCTCAGGTAACCGCATTTGCTATTTGATGCAGGTACAAAGTGCGAATTTTGCCAACTGAAGCAAAACCTTTCAATTTCGCTAGGTACGCGCTACATGCCATAACACACGGTATACATTTAATTTATCAAAAAAAAAGAAAATTTTCTCTTACTTGGGACACTAGACTGCTCGTTAAGAAATCTGAACCAAACTCAATTTCAATTACTCTTTCCAGATTCAATGTACAAAACAGAATGCGTTCGTGCCGAATAGCATGGACTGCCGATCACTGTACACGCGACATCGTTGTCGAATTCATTCGTACGATAATTTCTTTCAATTTGGGTGATATTTTGATAGATCTTGACGGCTAAATGGATATCAACTCGTGTCAGCTGAACGATGTGCATGACGTCCTCAATTGAATGAAATTGAAGTACACTCGTTCTTAAGTGATATGTTTGCGTCATTAAGAGAAGGCATTTAGGGGCTCGACGGGGGCAATAATCCATATTTACTACATGACGCCGTGACCATACCCTTGCCGATTATATTTATTACTTTTGCTGTCATTGTCAAGGTTATATCCATTACACCCCTTATCTTACAAGTTTTCGTTAATTATAGGCAATAAGACGCTCTAAAGTTGACAAGTGGACATTGCTATATAGACTTTGAATTTCTAGACAAAATTTTAATTCAGATTATTTCAGTGACTATTGACATTAAAAAGTAATTTTTTGGACTCCGTGACAAATGTTTATAAAATTAAACGCTATTATACTCTTGCAGGCCAATGTTAACATAAAAAATGGAACAGTGAACTGCTAGCCAAATTGTTTTACATTACGACACTATTAACGGCTGATGCTATAAAATTAGCACTAGAGCAATTTGCTTGCCGCACACTTTAAGCTAATTTAAGAAATTTTCAGAAATAAGCCATTCTTTACCTTTCAGATGCGTGGACTACGTGCACATTATCGCATAAAACTTGGTGTAAATAATGCTGTAACTACAAATATTACTCTTCCAGAATTACCCGAAGTGAATCGATTGCTTTTCAGTGGTTTTCTTTGGAGATGCGTACGTGTCTTTTGGGGGCTCGCTTGAAATTTGAAGAAACTGCTGTCTGAGCACTTCGCTCTGATTTTTGAACAAATATCAGCTTTACGGTCAATACTCTCGATATTTCTTGTTTGCTGATCACTTATGACTTTTAATAGTATTCTCGTGACTTTAGATCGGATATAGTTATGCTTAATGCGATCTGATGTCATTTTCAAAATAAATATATCCACAAAAGTTTATTTAATTATTTATTAGAATGCGAATTCCTTGATATACTAGAGAACGTGTCGGTACCTCTATAAATGATATCGTCTCCAAAAATGACTCTATAGAACCATTAGCCAAAACGTTTTGGATTGGTATTATTACTGTCAAGCGCTTCTTACAAACTTTTGAGTACATGTCTGCGAAAAGCAATACTCACTGATGATAAAAAGATATGTCTGGAATTTGAACCCTCTTTCCGTGGGTGAACAAAACATCAATTCCGTCATCGCAGGCAGTATAAAACCTTTTCCAAAGTCCTCAAATATAAAGTGTCGGTCTGATAAGGTGCCAAGCCCCCTGATATACTTGTATGAACATTGCTGATAAACTCGATGGCCTAATCACTAAAATGCCAAAGTCCACAAAGAATTTTAAGAAAAGTGAAAATGCATTTTATATTTAGGTTTTTTCTAAGCTGTAAATAAACAACTTTTATCCAGGTAATTTCGTTAAATGTACATTATTTTAGATGATAACCCATAATCTGATTACATCTATACATTCATCGTAAAATTTAATTCCAAAGTCCGAAAATAGTCCAGTAATTGGTGAAGTTGCGACTTTTACCGATTTTTACTAATTAAGAGTGAAATCTAATTTACTTATGGCAACAAAGCTGACCTTCAGTTAACATTGCAAATGTCGCAAAAAACAATAAATTGTCTTAAGTGATTCTGACGTAAGAAGATATTCTTCTTGTCTTGTGGCGAAAGAAAAACACCAAGATACGGGAGACACACCCCCAATTAGATACATGACGCTGAAAAATTATTTATGGGTGATTAGGAACTCTTGCCAGCTTCTTTGGTCTGACTTTTAAGTGGGAGCATCTCAGCACTGAATATAGAAAACATAAAATATTTTGAATCTGGCTGGTTTTATTATTTTAAAAATTAGAGAAAATGTTGCTACAGAAAGACGGATACTTCAGGAGTATTGAAGAGAAAAAATAACGCACACTCACGACAATCATATGAATATATAAAGATAAATCCCAAATCCCATAGAAGACGCTTTTTTCTTCGCAGCACAATTTATTTCTACCGTAACTACCTTTCTTTAAATTAATATATTTTTCGTAGTTTTTTTTTGATTTGTATCCAATTTCGACTAGATCTTTTTCTTCCAAACGTACTCGTTTGCTCTAATTATTATCTCCATTCTCGGTCGACCCTCTCTCTTTTCTTACGGAACGGTTGTTTGTTGCATTCTTTGGTTGGAAAAAGTCAACAAGATTTTTCGACCAAAGTCCTAAATTTTTGCGTGTGTAGTTTTTTAAACAGAAATATTGAATTGTTAGTACTCATTTTAATTGATCCAAATATGTGTTAGACAATGTCTCTTTTGGTTAGATTAATACAGTTCCATTGTACAAACTATTTTTATCCCCCGTGACTAAAATTTCAAGTGATATAACTTTAAGAAAGGACCACCTTTCAAAAATGAGCGTCTTTATTTTGTTTTTGTTTTTTTTTCACTACTTCAAACATGGTTTTGTATATATTGACTATTCTGTGCAAAGTGAAACCAAATTTTAGTTTTTCACAATTAATTTGTCTAGCTACTAGGCCGATGTCAACAGAAAAAATTTTCAGAATTGCGTAAAATTTTGTAAGTTAAATATTAAAGAAATACTGTGCCATATTATGAGAGTCGAAGACTGATACCTGATAAATGCAATGTAAAAGTATGTCTTGATTAGAAATACGATTCGTTTTCGACTTTCACAATAGGGTACACTGCTTTTTTTCAAGTTAATTTCCAGAATTTATAAAAAACAAAAACAGATACTTAAGTTTGAATTTACCGATTTATACTTGTTCCAATGACTAACAAACTTAATTAAATATTCTGTTTTCCATTTAAGAAACTATGCAAGAAATATTTTTTTGAATAAATTTGTAGATAAATTCAGTGGCATTATATGAAAGTATACGATCTCGATGACTGATGCGAGTACGAAACTGCTTTTAAAGTTAGTATTAGAGAAAAGTATACAAATATGGAATACCGCAATATCACTATTTCTACTGATCTCTTTTAAACAAGCACAGTAATGTGGGGATATTTTTATTTTTTTGTATACTCCTGGAAATTTTTTAAGGTTTGCATTTTATTTTCTATGCAAGTGAATATGCCAGTGGTTTAGTATATTTTAACCTTTTGTGTTGTTCAATATAAAGTACTCTATGCCCCAAGTTGAAGACATTTACATAATTTGATGAAAAACATAAGTTATAGAGAATTAATTTTTGAAGCATAAGTGGTTGTAGTGCGGAATACCAGCGGTATAGTAATATGGACTCGGAATGGCAGATAAGTCTTCATGATAACCTTTCACGAGATGAGAACCTAGATATTAATCAATGTCCAAAAAATAACGAAGAAACAAGCTGTTTGTTCTGTAGTGCCCGCTTTAGCGAGAATAAAAAGGGATAAAATCGGGTTCAATGCCTGATGTGTGAACTCTGGCGTCATAGGCCAGTTTTTTGAATGTCGTTTGATATTTTACTTAAAAAATCTTGTTTTTTTGTAAAGTTCCTAAAAGGTTATTAACCATACTAAAATATTACACAGTTTTTGTAAGATTTAAGTAAACTGAATAAAAAATATAGACAAAAAGCAAAATGATAGTCCATATTTGTATACTTTCCTTTGCAGAAAAAATTTAGAAAATGTTAGTAATTCAATGTAGAAAATACACCAAGGAAGGCTGTGTGTAATTAACTATGATGTAATGTGAAATTTAAACCATTAAAGTGTTCAGAAAATGCTATATTATTAAATTGTGTAAAATAAAGAAAATCGAAGAAAACACATAATTTTTAAAAAAATTGTTTTTGAAAATCCAGCCTCATAATAATGTACGAATTCCATCCCAATGTACATACATATTTTATCTGTCATTATTTAATGTACAACATTTGTGTTCAGTTGAAATCAATGAAATATCAAAAGTAAAGAGATGCAAAGCTAAATAGTATATGCATATAAACAATTTATGATATTTACTGGAAAGAACAAAGCCCTACTTTTAAGTCTAACTTGAATGGATAAGAATAAAGAACCCATTAAAAATAAAGCATAGTGACAGAAGCTAAAGAAATCACGTATTCACGTAGCGTTAAAAGATGATGCCTTTTATAAAAATAATTACATTTGCATAGAAACAAATACATCTGAAGTTATTTAGAGGTTGACTTCCGCTCCTATAATGAAATATTTACTGTCAAAATTTTAAGTGAAATACAATTAGAAAAACTGATGAAAAATGTCCAGATGGATAGCAAACTTCTTTCTAAATGAAATAAAGAAAGTATTTTGATCACAACGGGTCAACTGATTACCGTCACTGCACGACTTTCTTTGATTTCTTTTCTCTGATTTTATCTAAGGTTAATCGTTAATAGGGAAAATTACATATTATTAGATGGAATGAAACCATGTCATTAGAAACTGGCCGCATTTTTAACATTTATGAGTAATTAAAATGTGACTATTTGTTGGGGAATGACATCATATGCGACTGTTATATCTTGCATTAAAGGTAAGACTGGTACTATTGCCAGTATGTCGCAAAATATTTATAAAACTACCCATCTGAGATTTTTCTAAATATAATCCACAGATTCAGATTACTTTTAATGGCAATATCTCGTATAAAAGCGTTACAGGTTTGAGAATAAATTTACATAAATATTCGGAATTTAATGTTGAGCGGATTACCTCTAATTGAAAAAAGTAATTCGTTACGTTATTCAAATTAGTAGTATTGAATTCTGAAATTAATATGTTCGCACCTTGTTTTCAGCAGCCCCAGTGGCCTAATGGATAAGGCATCGGCCTCCTAAGCCGGGGATTGTGGGTTCGAGTCCCATCTGGGGTACAAACAGTCGCTTCTACCTTATGAAAACCTGTCGAAAGTTTTTATAAATTCCGGTTAGCGGAACTAAAACAGATCGAATTAAATTTAAAGAAGATACTAACTTCATTGGCCCACATTCTTTTTGCGATCTATCCAAAGTCACATAAAAGCTACTTTCCCATCATGCCCCGTTATGCAAGCACCCTAAGGCAAGTGAAAGCGAAGCTCGTGGAAAGGGACGGAGGAACTTCTACCAACAAATCGAAGTCAAGGCTCTTCAAGGCCCATCTGGCCACTGTCCTCTAAAATATCACCTCAAAAAGATAGTTCAGGATGACACGTGTAGGTGTCTGGTGGGGCGCGCCCCCCGGGGGATGTAGTGTACTCTAAAAAAAAGGGGGGGGGGGCAGTCGGCAGATATACTTTAAGAAGATATGTTCTATTCGTTCGAACATTTTTATTAGGCAATTATATTTTGTAGTGTTATACTGACAAATGGGGGTAAGGAGGCATGAAGTGTTAACAATATCTTGAGGGGGGCGCTGGCTGGGAAAAGTGGGGAACCACCGCTAGAGGATGGATTGGAATATTTGCGAATTCGATTATCTGCACCAGTTCTGTCAATTACTGCCAGTCAGTATTTATTTTAACGGCAAGGACATCTTCTACGGGCATACATTATACATTTACAAAATGTAACTTTACCGATCACTAAAAAGTTCCTGTGTGATGTGAAAACTTATAAATCTGTCTCTTATAATTTTGTTGCGCTTAGTGCTAGTGAGGTTATTATAAGGTTTTAATAATATTCATGCACATAAAATATAAAAATTATTTACTCTTATTTAGTTCGTTTGACATAAAACCTCAGTTGCTCTATTAATGCAGATTAAAATGGTAAAATAATGATAACAACTTCACCATTATCTTTGCACAAAGTGCTCACGGAATCATAGAAAATATAGGAAAATTGTTAATATCATGTCGACCTTCAATCAAATACATCAAACTTATGCAAAAAAACGAACAGAGCTGCTGTTTCCGCGGAATCAGTTTTCTTTGAGGGCTCTAACAATCAAAACAATAAAACAAAACAAATTAAGAAGCATACAACACGCTATTATTAATGAGTTTTTCTTCTGCAGTTTTTTACATACATGTAATAGTGATTCTTTGCAGTCTGCAATGATTTAAAGTGATGATTCGTTGTCTACTGCAAAGCAATCGTCTATAACACGTGAATGTATACAGTTGTGCTACAGTTGGGAAGGATTGCCTTTTTAGTTCACATTTAAAAAGCGAAGCTATTTCCGCTAGACGTGATTTGCAATTAGCCATCATGAAATTACCTATAAAATTTTATTGATTTTAATTGGTCAATTCAAACATCTATGACCGCAGTTTTACTAATAAGGAATAAACGGTAAATTCGGATTTTATTAAGAGCAGAGCAGAGCAGTGGCGACAGAAACAGAGATTTTGCGAATACAAGACTTGAGTAAAAACGTAAGTATTAATTTATTTCAAATGTTTAAAAATTCCCAAAATTAGCTTTTTATTCTCATTTAATTAATATAAGTAATAAGTGTTGACGCTAATGGATGAGTGCATTTTTCGGTCGATGTGGTACATGAATTAAAAAAAATTAAGGCTGATTTACACGTTACATTTTGGTAGTAATTGTGGAAGTAATTAATTGTCACTGATTGCATATGCTGTTGTGCTTAAAATGGCATACGCAAAAAATGGAAGCAGTCAGTTAAGTAGAGAAAATCGCAGCAAATAAAATACAAATGTAAACTGTCGGTTGGTAGTAAATAATAATAAGTAACTGTGCTAATTATTGGTTAGAAACTTCATGTGCAGCCGACTCGACACAAAGGAAATAGTTCTTGTTTTTATGACTATTTAATTAGCGAAATGTTAGACGGTAGGGATTCTTAATGTAGTAAAATTTTTACCAGTTTGGAGGAAATTTCAAAAGAGAAGCAGATGAACCTGATTTAGATGTAGGTCTACAGTGTTTTGTTCGTGCATAAATTTTTTATGTCGCTGAAAAATGAACTACCTAATTAAGTAAACAAGCGCCACATAAAACTTAAGTGTAATAAAATTGAATGCTTATAATGGCTGTCTATTCAACTATTCCATGCAAATCAGCTAGTGTCCTTATATGATCTCTTACTTGAAATTAAAAATATGACTTTCAAATTTAAGTATAAAACAAAAAAAAGAAATATGCGAAAAAATGTTGAAGTGACAAATATGATTGCAATTAATTAATTAGAAATATGTAACAGAATCAGTAACTTAAAGATTATCAAACAGCACCACAAATTAACGTCTATTCAAGAATGAACATTACATATAAATATTAGCAACTAATGGCACACATCCTAGCAAATAACCAGTACGGTACCAATTTCACAATTTTCATCCTTTAAGCAGACGGAATTCCAAATTACTAAGTTTATTGCGATAAAACGAAACGGAAACAATGACGTGTTTTGTTTCGGTGTCCGTTTAACGGCAATATATGGCCCAGCTATGAATGAAATTACTATGTGACGGTTATGAAATTACTTTGAGAAGAAGACTGATAATCGCTGAATAAACAGACTACACGATCACACAAGTGTGCTCGCTTAAGAATGGCCATCGCAACATCGCTTGTGTCAGCCACATTTATTTCTTAATCTGAACCACCTGAGTTCGTACAATGCTCTTTTTTCTTTTAATTAACAGTGTCACTTACGAATGAGTCAGGTGGTGAATTTTCACTGTGAAATTTGGCCTCACAATTTCATCTACAATTACTAAGGAAAGTGTTTGTTCGTCACTTGTCAATACTGCCTTTGAAATTCTCAGACGCAAGTTTCTGTTTAAAAATAAATTCCAACTGGCGCCGCCTAATCCTCCAGAAGATTCTGTGTACATATCTGCTCTCTACTTAGCGACTCGTTGCACCACGGATTTGCCTTTGCAAAATTTCCATCACATGTGGCCTGATGGGATGAGAGCGAGTGTGAAGATAAGTCTTGTGGGTGGACCACGGAAAAAATTATATGTTTAGCATAAAACCTGCACTCATAGTTCGACGACTGACTAAAGTTTTTGCAAAATCTAACAAATCTAAATCTACAAAGTGAATGTAGATCATCCCGAGATCTTCACCGAAAAGGATCTGTGCCAGTGGAAAATTCCTTCCCATGTATAAGCACCCAGATTGTATGTAAAAATCAAAGAATAAACGAAGAGACTATAAAAACAAAATTAAATAAAGAACGGAATTTCACTGGGGAAAATAAGATATGGAGCCGTGATGGGGCTGCCAGGGGTTCTTTGAGAAAATCTCTTCGCAGAGAACTTTGTAAACACTGTTTGCAGATTTCATCATCCGCTTAACATTTACGTAGTCGAACAGCGTTAATGCACGGTTACTTTGATCTACCTGTATGGTATGGTTTCAGGCATGATCTACAATGCAATGACATAAAAGAAGAGGATATATATATGAAATAAGAAACGCCTTCTCATAAGTAGTACAAACTCGTTGAGCGCGATATGGATAATGCGATTTTGTTAAAAATATACTATTTATTATCGACGAACAGTCTACCTTATGCGACACTTCAAGGGAAATGACGAGTTTGCATTATCACAAATTCTGAATTGTATCCGTTATCCATTTGCACCCGACCTCATATGGGGGGCTGAGAAGCCAAGGGGTACAAGTCACATATTTGAAAAAAATTAGTTAAGTGCAGAAATGGGTACCTAATATATGTAGAATTATTGTGGTCAAGAAATAATAAAACACTATCTCAAAATGTGTATCCTGGAATTAATTGTCCAATTTAAACCTTGGCCTCTCACCCCATCATATATAGTTCTTAATATATATGTATATAGTTTCTTTAGGCGTGATTTTCACAACCGTGAAAATGTACTCTATTTAATTCTTAGTTTCTTTAAGATAATTGATAATAAAGTAAGGCACGATTTTTTGTTCTGTATTGTTTTCACAGTTATCTCGCACGGCATCATGTAAAAAGGAACTTAATTGTAACTGTTCTAGACATCATTAAATCAACCATTATTATCAACACTACGGTGTCGATGGCTTGATGTACAACGGGTGGCTCATTTTCATAATATCTGGGGTTCGAATTACATCCAATAGTCGAAGTTTATCTGCTGACAACAGACTAACCATTAAAAGCTAGTGATTAATTTTACTAACTGCACATCGGTAATAGGAATCTCAACTGTTTAAAAAAACTAACAACTTTTTCAAATCCAAATATAACCAAATAAACTTCAATAACAACCAGTTTTCCATGTTAAATTGTTGTTATTGAAGCTTATTTGGTTGTACTTGGATTTGAAAAAGTTGTCACTTCTTTGAAAAAGTTGTATTTGTTCTTGTTCGTGAAAATTTTGGTTTTGATTTTGATTTGGTTGTAGATATCTTTGATATGAATTCATTTTAAGCGTAAATGTTATAGGTTCATTTGTTGTAGAAGAACAAATGAGAAAATTTACCTTTCTAGAAGCCCAAACCCTTGCAAGGGAATCAACGATTTAAAAAAGTCTGCCTATTCGAAATGATTGTCAAGTAGCCTAGTTTGGTATACATACGGTCAGTATTTCATCTCGTTAAAACTCTTATTACATTTTCACAATTAACAGCAATGGACATCCGGTTCATATGAATTGTTTTGGTCCCGGTTGACTACTCCAATATTACTAGAACAAGAGAAATGTAAATATTGGTTAACGCTTTGCGCAAAAAGAAGAACTTCGTTTTATTCAAAATCTCAATTAGTAAAAAAAATGTTCTGTTTTCATGCATGATCACAGAATTCTCCTGCAAAAACCAAATACGTTTTAGCCTGTCGAGATACTTCCAGAATGTTGTCCTGCTTCTAGAAATTAGTACACCACTCAAATACTGTAATCCGCCACTACCAGTTGATTTCGTCCCCTTTCTTTTAATATAGATATCGATCGTAAAATCGATATCAACGGTTCATCGAGAGAGGAACACGAAGCGTTGGTCTCTGGCAACCCAAACTACCATTGTATGTGTTGGGTTGTGTTCCACGAGGTATGGAAATGCCCATTCGACACGCAGATCGATATGCTGTGCCTGTGCTGTGCCGGTTCCGTTGGCAATAAAAGTATAAAGAAATAGTGAAAGAAGCAAGGCAAGTGGCTGGGGTGCTCGCATAAAACCTCAGTGGAAATTTCCACTCAACAGCAGCATGCTCCCACTTTACGAGGACGCCGAATGATTTGTTCAGCGCTGGCACAATGTGAGTAATGCGTCGAGGATACAACTAAAACCTTTACACACAGCATAAAATCTCGACTGGAACCTTCTGGAAGGCCGAGACAAAAACCAATTAAAGATTTAACTCACGGCTAAACTTTTTCCAAAGTCTGCGTCTGCGGTACAATGACCGCAGAAAATGGGTTAGTTGTGTTGCTACTGTGGCTAACCAGGTGACGGCAAATGACCGCAATTTAAACCTATGCAAGAGTAGACGAATCAAAACATACCGGCGATTCGAGTTCTAGGAGTTCTTTAAAATTTCACCTTTCAAGGAAGCAAGTAGTCATTTGACTTTCAACTTACTAAAAACCAAAATATTATGTCATACCGGCATCACATGAAAGAGTTTACATAGGTCACCGGTATGGTAATAATCAATTCTTTCCGGTCTGACGTACTGAACCCAGATTCGTTTCACATAAACAGGTTTTCATTGGAATTTATGTTTTCGGACATCGGGTAG
Source organism: Dasypogon diadema (assembly GCA_006980735.1). Classification (NCBI taxonomy): domain Eukaryota; kingdom Metazoa; phylum Arthropoda; class Insecta; order Diptera; family Asilidae; genus Dasypogon; species Dasypogon diadema. Next base: position 47,991 of record QYTT01084237.1, read on the forward strand.
GTCGTCACCCTTATCACTAGGTCACTTTCTTCTGATGCAAGGTTGCTTTTTTACATACAGCTCAGCCTTATTATCATACGAGTAAGTTATGTAAGGTCAGTTAATTGTGGTGGATTGCAGTTACAGTGCTGTGAAAAAGTTTTTGATATTGTTTATATGTTTGATATGAGAATATTGTGAAGTAAGAACGGATTTTCCGAAAGATTTCAACGAAAGAACTCAAAAAGATTCATTTTTGTACATTTCTTTATGTCAAAAAACCCCAAACAAAATTAAGCTTGGATTACAATGTTGTGAAATTTTTTTTTGAAATTTACGTTCATTATTTACACTTCCCAAAATTATTTCCTTGTTGGAATTTTTACGAGACAAGTTGTTGACAGAGGAAACAAAAGGCGATGCGGTACTTCAGATGCACCGTTATGTGGTACTGGAAAAAATTACGGTACTTTAGTTTATTCAAAAAAAACTTTTTCCGAAAATCCTTCAATTGGAAGTGGCAATTGAAGGATTTTCGGAAAAAGTTTTTTTTTGATTACGTTCGATAGAGAGCTTAATATGCTTTCAAATGACTCCTAAAATGTCTTTGTACAACATTTTGTTTACGAATACTAGCCCTACAAACTTAAAAACCAGACAAGTGTCAGGAGTCAACAGTTGACAAAACCGTTGAGTTCGGTCCAACTATTATGTTACCTGTCAGAGGAGAAAACAAGATCCAACTGCCTACCAAAACGTTCCCGACATTGTTCACCTGGTGCAAGCCCCAAGGAAGCACATGCATCCAAGAGTTGAGATCCCCTGGATGAAACTCTTCAACTCTTTCTTCACAGAAGGGATGAAGAATAGGGTGGGCTTTAAGACGGATTATCTTGAAACTGAAAATAGATAGGTGGAGAGAATATGTGATAAAAGGTTAAAAAATGCATAAACTTTGAAAAACCTCCGAATGTAAATCGTTAGGATTTAAGTTATGACAGTATGAATTGAACTTTTAATCTTCAGACCTGAATACCTTCATCAATTTTTACTATTCTATCATTCAATATGAAATCTCCGTTGATTTGGAGCAGCACAAAAATAACATATGTTTCTTTTTAATGTCTTCTACTTCTTCATCATCAGTACAATAGTGTTTCCTTCAATTTTTATGTATATGTATTTTAGAACTGTATTTAAAAACATGGAAGGCCTAAAACTGTTGAGATGCATCATTACAATCTGCTAAATAATGGAGAAATGAGTACTGTAACTCGTTTCAACACTTTTTTATGGATTTCACCCCTTGTGCTTGCGCTTTTTTGAAAGGAAAATATTCCTTTTTTTCTTTTCATTTCTATTGCAATATTTTTTTCAGTTAAATATTTTGAAAATCAGAAGCATTCCGTTCTCACCTAATTTTGCTAGTTCAGCTCACCAGTAATCAGTAGAAAGTAGTGTAAAAACGAAACTAAAAAGCGTGCACGTTGTCTTATCTTAGGGGACTTCTAAATATGACAAATGCTGAGGTAAGACAGGCAGTGCGCCTCCTTGTTATCTGATTTAGTTCTACAATATATAATATAGCTATTTTATCGGTTACTATTTATAACAGTTCCAATTCAGCTCTTGGATATGTCTCTCAGATATCATGAAAATGGTCCATCGAATTGAGTTCCATATCAACGACGAAAATACAACTTCCATTAGATGTAGATCTGGACAAAATTTTGAAACGGTCGAGAATAATTTCTAATATATGGATTCCTTTAAATTTTTTTTCTAAGCAAATTTATTTATAAGTTAGAAGATCGTTTTTTGCAAGTTGAAAACAATTATCGTTTCCCTCATATGGCTTCGAAGTTCATATGAATTGGATCAGAAGTCGTGCCTAGAATAATAGTAATTGAAATGATTATAAATTTCGATCAAGCATTAAAAGAAAGTTCTAGAAACAATCGCTGGGAAATTCAAATTGCCTTCAACTGTGCGTACATAAAAACAGCTAATTGAAAATTTTAAGATCGTCTTATACTGATTTAGATTTGACCGATATTTTAATAATTTGCAGAAGGTAATTTAGTTCTTCAGGGTAGCAGTTCGGTTCAAGTACGCGATATACTTAAATAAAGTTACGCAATCTTCATTGACCGCTGTCGGACAAATTTCAGTTTATTTCAATACGAGGACTTTTTCAAGTTGCTGAAATAACACCCAACGCTTCCAGTGGAATATTTTCAAACAGAGTGGCGCCTACACCGATTCTTACACGCAGCGGTTGATGGCCGCAAATAAAACCAATTGCTCAATTTCAGTGTGTGTCAAAGCAAAGGCAGTACGACATTGTTTTTTTTTCTTTTTTCTTTAATTCAAACATAACAATAATTTGCTGAATTCGTAAAATGAATCCTCAAGTATATAAAAGTATATTTGTACGGCATGTTGGTGTTAATAAAGTGAACTCGAGTTGATTTCTCCAAATTGCAAGCCTTGCGACATGAAATCACTTCGATCACAGGCCTGATGCAACACATTCCGGGATTGCCTTACAGAAACACTATCTTCGCTCACTATACAGTCACACGACTTGAATGAAACGTGTTTTCCATGTTCGTATTTTTCGAAAGCTACTAAACCTGATTCTGCTTCTAAATCGATTTTTTTTCACTCAAAATTCAAATAGAATTAAAAGCTCGCCTAGCCACGCTAAATTAATTTATGCCACCGCAGCAGCAGGTTTTTTTCAAACAATGGCAACTTATGCAACCTGCTGCAAATTGCAGCAATTAGGAAAAATAGTAGTTACTTGTTGTTTTGCTGGCATCGTATCTTGTGACTGCTATAGAGTGCATACTGTAGGTCAGTCTCGAGCGGAGCTTTTCGATTGGTCCAAGCGCGATACGAGCCTCTAAACATTACTGACGTCATGTAGAGAAATTGGCGAGTAGACTGCATGCATGCACGTGCAGGTATGCATGAGGTCGTTTTTAGCCTCTTTATTATTTTAAACCTTGTATCGCGGTGAAAGAAAGTTTGAAAGCATACTTTGTTCGACTATCATTTGTTTGGACTTTGATAGATGCGGCATATCTTACACGTGACTAGATATCCAATTTTGATAACATGCTCAATACATTTTTGGGAGTTGTTAGTAAAAATTTGAACTTATCGATATCTGGTATTAGTGAAGGTACTTCACTTCGGATTTTCCAAATAGCGTGATACTCATCACAGAGTGCCATCAGGCTTGCTGACAGTTGTTTTTTTTTGCTGAGAATACAACAACAAATATACGGAAAGTAGAGCTATCAATGAATAAAATATATTTCTAGTATATATATATAAATAGAAAGAGTAGAATATATATATATAGAATATATATATATATAATTTATATATATATAAGAGTAGAATATATATATATATATATATTCTACTTACAATCGAGGAAGGAACAACAAATTGATTTAAAAACCTAGAAAGTACACTCAATTAAAATCGTGCATATTCCCTTCCAAATCTCGAGTTTAATAAAAATTCTGTTAATTTCAAAAAATTCGTGACTCTTAATAAATTGTATTTATGTGATTAGGAAAAAGGAAATGGCGATTTTAAGAAACTCCATCAAATAGCTGACAGTCCCCACTTAAATAACATCACATCCGCTTTCTTATCTAAGAGTATATTAACATCATAAAACATGTGGCTTGCACAAAAATGAGTTGTTTTTACAAGATTAGGATAGTGATTTACATTCGCACCTATTTTAAACATTTAAAAAAAGTATATTTCCGAAGAATACAAAATCAGGATGTTCTAAATCTTAAAATCTTTTAGTATGAATTCATTGATAAGGTAATGGACGTGTTCTCTTTCGGAAAATGAGAAAAGCTTTCCAACGTGCTGTTCACGTAATTAATTAATAAATAAAGCCTACGTATTTTGGAACTACTTTTATATGTCTTTCAGCAACAGTGCAAAATTTGGTGACGTCACGTAATAAACAGACTTTAAATGTGAATGGGCATCCTACACCGAAAATCTTTCCCTCATTAAATATGCCACTACTCGTGTCAGTTGATCATGTGTTATTTTCTACTGTCAAAAACGGCCTTTCTGCCCACTCAAGAAGTTCGCTCGAACAGAATAGAAACAGGAAAAAATTCGGACAGTCACGAGATTTTATTTTGGACTCTAGCCAGTTTAAGTTTTTCTCGTTTTTTCAGTTTGGGGCTTTTGATCTTGTTATTTTAAAAATTTTCACTTTCCGTTGAAGAAATAAACAGATTTGTCAGAACCGCGTGTAGACTTATGGAGATAATATTACACTCCTTCTCCGTAAAGTGAACGAAATGGTGCACAAAAATAGATATCTATAACAATTTCGTATCTAGGTGATGAAACGAATTCCTTGCTGTACGTTGAAAGCTGTACATATCCAAAAATAAATTGTAATTTGTCGTAGCTTCAAAAATGTTACGCTTGAAATAGTAGCGAATTTCCAATAATGAAAAACGGCCAGCAAATCTTGGAGGCTCGTCTTATTACACAACCACACGAAGAAAAAGCAAAAAGGTTCGTATAATGAACGAAGTGTCTGTGGAATAACCTTCAGATTGGACTTTGGAGGCTTGTCTTGGGACTGTTTGTACGAGCCTCTGCACAGCACTGTCAGTTACGAGCTTTTTCTGATAAAAAAAAATCGCCCAAGCAGATCTTGCACGACTCAGAAAATGCCTTCGGATACGATGGAATGCGATATTCCATCACACACATATAAAAGGGGAACCTACTGTTTAGACAAGTTCTGCAACTTTCTGATTTCAAGGTGTTTTGCTTCGGTTTTTATACTTCAACGCGATTTTTACTGACGGGTGTTGACTTGCTGTTTAGACTAGGCAATCACTTTAGTTATTTTAGGCTTGAGATAAAAGACCTTTAGAAAGATTTAAGTGATTCAATCAAGTTCCGTTCAGCTGAGAAAGACTGGTTTTCGCATAAGGCAGCATTTCGACCTTGCGAAATATTTGCAACAAACTTTATTTTGCTTTCATATAGAAATATGATGAATAAACTATTGTTGTAATGCGAAATATAAGGAGTTAGCCGCTTTTCACCGTTCATGTAAAATTTTAGAAATATATTTAATTAAATAGTGCAGTATTTACACGACAGCTTATTAAACCAATGTATTATAATTGAAGGGGTTAGTAGCATTCGATAGTCCTATTAAAACCGTTAATTACTATTACCATGTATATACGACAAGACCACACCATTACAAAATCCAAATTGAATTGGGATTATACCCAATCTGGATGTTCATACGTCAAATTAGGATTTTGGTTTTAGAAAATCTCAAATCCGGATTTTATTTGTCATATATACATAATCCACTTCCGTTTAGCAACTGAATGAAAGTTAATTCTTCATTCATTACTATTTTCGTTTATTAATCGAATGAATTTTTCTGGGCTAGGAAGGAAAACCCTCCAGTAAAAAAGAATTCTGTTTTTGGATTCAGTTCAATTTTAACGTAAATAAGACTCAGAAGGACTTTCATTAAATGATAAGAAACATTGGTTTATAATTTTTAATGAAATTTTAGAACAAATTCAGAATAAACCAAATTTCTTGTAAATGTTCAACTATATTACTACCCGTATAATTTGCACTTCTTACTTACTATAACTAAAATTTGTTTCAATAAAAATTATTTACCCCCATAGTGTTTAAAGTGTCTTCCTAAAATTCTGTGGAGTCACATTGATTTCACATGATCCCAGAAACTTTCCAGTTAAGTAATCAAACTAAGCTCTATGAGTATTTCTAAATTTTGCTATCAAGTGCAGGATGACAACTGGTAAACACTCGTGATAACTGAGAAGATGATCACGCCGATTAGTTGTGGATTACTTTCAAGTAGCTAGGCTTTCTTTATGTAACCCTGACAATGGTAATGAATTGCATCAAGTGTATTACGTAGAAAGTGCATGCATCTGGAGAGATATAATGTTATATAATTTTATTAAATGTAACTAAGAAAGCTTTAATTTATTAATCACAATGATAGTTTGCATTTCGATACAAATTTAATCCTTAAGTTCGCACATAATAAATAAAGCGCCATTCTGAATCGGTCGCTTCCAGGTGCTAACAGATTTCATTTCTGCTTTCATTATCAACTTCGAGGGTAGCATGTGTGGTCAATTACGAACGATTGAAGGAATTTTTAGAAGCAATTAGCGTGCGAGAGCCTTCGACTGTCAAGAAGACTCTAATTATAAATGGAAAAATGATGTCTACTATAATTCGAATATAGGTTAGCGCGATTATTATGTGATGTTCTTCAATTTGTCTTTGAGAAAACTATGAACGCGTTTGACAGAAAGGCTGTCAGAAATTTCATATCAAATTTAATTTGAAATTTCATGAATGATACACAACTGAAATATTTAAGTGCGAGCAACAGTCCAGTTTTCTGAAAAGCATTTATCTGATTCACATGCAGTTCCTAAAAAACGTTTTTTCGTAAAAATAGCAAGTTATCTAAAATTATTTATAGTCTTTTATAAGCTTTATGCACAGAAAAATCTTAAAACTAGGTTTATTAAAGGTCCATTTAATGCAACTCATTTGCTTTAGAGACAACAACAATGATCTTAAATTTATTCAGTTTTCTTGCACTTGTTATATATTGTTTACCCGAAATTGGATAGATGATATTTCCTTCACCTTCATCATCACCATCAACCCACAATAACTATAGGAAAGAGAAATATTGTGAGGATGTTTTCAGAAGGTCAAAATAAGGAAAATAAGCCAATGTGTCCATGTTCGATGCAAAAAATAGATTATAAAGAGCAAACAAATAACATTGAGTTAAAAAATAATATCGTGAATATCATCGGCGCCTGTTGGCTTGTTTATTAACTTCTCAAGTAGTAATTTGAACTGAATACGGATTGCTTCTTATATAAGTTGTAGCATTAATAATATGATCAAGCATTGTCTACCCCCACTTACACTTCTGTTATATAAGCCAATGATTATAATTTTCTTGATATATGAAGGCTTTTTTCAACATCAATACATGCAAAAATTCTGATTCGCAACAATAATTTATTCCTGATTGATTAATAAGATTAACATTGTTTTCAGTACTAAATAGAACAGCGATTAGCACTTCCACGGTCAGTAGAATAGCTTTCGTGAGAAAAATATATGCAAAGGTACACACACAGTCTGCCATATATTTATATATATGTCAATATATATATATATATGTTACTTAGTCGCAACACTTCAACTCCATTCAAAAGTACTGATAAGAGATTGGGCTCGATTAATGCATTATTGTATAAAAGGTGATTGTGATTTCTCAGGATTTAACTGTAAACGATTATTTTTGGACCAAGTAGAGATTTTATTTAATCAGAATTGATGCCCGATAGGGCGGCTCAGATATAATTTTACGTCATCATGTTTACACTGTCGACAACAGTTGGCAAATCTTTGATGAATAAGCTAAAAAGGAAAGGTCCGAACATGGATTCCCGTGGGACCCCACGCGATAGAGAAAATGGTGTGGAAAATGAATTGTTAACCTTGACGTGCTTACTACGTCCCGTATCCGTTGCTAGAAAACGGAAGCCAGATTATGTAATTCGATTCGTTCCCATCAATAATCGAACTTATGACGACATTCTGATCTGAATAACTTCAAAAAATAAATTCGATTGTCGATAGGATCACATCGAATTACATAATCTGGTCCCAGATTTTGCTACCCAGGTTTGCATAAATTGTACTTGCCTTTGCCGTTTAAATTTCCAAATGATTAATATCTTTATTCTTAGATGATGTTTTTCTTCAGGAAAGAATTTTTTAGGGTTGTTTTTTAGCTCATTTATTAAGAATCGTGTTATTTCGCTTTCAATTTTCAGAAGAGGTTCAGATATCAACATAATCTTCTTCGAACTCTTTCGCGAATTAATCCTTTTAGATCGCCGTCATCTATGGCCTACACAGAACTTAATGATTTTCTTTCTTGGTTTAACTTGACACAACTCTTTTGTCTTTACTTAAACCCTATCTTAACTGCTTTTTAGGTTAATTCAGAAATTTGTAGCAAATTATTATAACTTCAGTCGCAATTTATACTCAGGATGAAAACTTTCATTTCGTCCTAACGACATGTATCTTTACATTTTCAGAACTGCATGCAAATATTTTTGGTTTGCTTTTATATCGGATAATTCTATGTGCGTGAAATAGTTTTCACGGCTTATATTGCTTGCTTTTCCATTCACTGTATTACATAATAATTCAGTGAGGATTTCACAATGTCCGTGATTTATCGAGTATAATGCTGCATGACAACCTTTATAAATTCTTCATAAAATAAATGTTTAGAGTTAGAATGAATCTATCGGGCACCTAGACTATTTAATATATCCTAGTTCTGAGATAAAAAGTACTTGATTTATAAATACAACAAAGTTGGGAAAATTTTCTAATGGACAATTTACTCATGTAAACATATAGTACATTGTAGTGTTCTACACGAACGACTTCCACTCAAATAAAGCATTTCTAAATTGAACTTGATGTCACATTCAATACTCACCTCTGATAAAATGCCCGCAAAGTATCATATCATTATGTGGAAGCATTCTCCACAACCGCAAAAAATTGTAGCTTAACCGGAATTGAATGTAATCCCTATCTTCAAAGAGCCCTCTAACCGGTCGAAGGAACACTGTGTTCGTTCAAGCAACCACCTACCGAATATGAAAACGTGTACTGGGTCACACCCACACTCTAGCAATACTTGCGCTTCTTGGCTTCCATGTTTCGTAAGGCAAATGCCTGTTTAGCTACGTCAGCCCGATGCTGTGAGCTTGGCATATACACCAAACCGGCGAACAACTACAGGCACTGAAAAATGGGTTCGTTCATGTTGAGACGCGGACGAGCCTCCAAATCACACATTTATAGGTGGCTTTTACTGCTTATGCAATTCTACAGAAAATGACTAAACAAGTGGTTACGCCGATTAAACGTGTACGCACCCGTGTGTGGGGCAATGGCTGTGGAGTGAATTTATCCAGACTGGGATGGGCTTCAATCCAAGCCTTATTTCCCATTTTTCACAGAAATAGTCTGAAAACTGCTGGAATTTATAAGGACTGTGAGGAAGGTGCGAAAATCAGACAAATCTTAAATTTGGAAGAGGTAAATAGGTTCCAGTTTAATTTAAAGATAAGATAAGATGACGCAATTTCTTTAATTATTTCCAAATTTTCAGCCTGAGCTAGCCAAAAAAAGCTGTTCAAATTTCAAAGCACACAGTTTTATCGTAGTTGTGTATGGGATCAAAAAATCTAAATTGGTTTTATTACCTTTTATGATTTCAAATTTACTTTACTTTGGACTTTGAGCGAACTGGGGCTTTCTTGTAGCTATTTTTTGAATTCATTAAGAGAGCTTAAGAAATCTGTGCAAATGACGAAGATTCGTGAGAAGCTAGTATATACATGACCAGCCCAAATGCTTGCCTTTGGTGTGATATCTCGTGGTGTAGGTAGACTAAATTGAGTATTGACGAACTTGAATGAAATCTGGCAAAAGTTTTATTGATGCCCGATGGGACGTAAGAATCTGTTTCAGGCCTCAAGATTCATACGCTATGATCTATGATCTATCCAATATAGGGATCGTCAACCACGTAGTCTGTACCGCATGCGCTAAGCGCGACAATGTCATAGAATATTTGATCTGTTCGCGCCGACGGGAACTCAACACGACAACACATATCTGAGTTTTTGTTTAATTAAATAATAGTAATTACTGGCTTAATCAATCATTACGGGTCATAGACAAAAATAAAGGAACACATACGTTAAGGATACGTTTAGACCACTGATTAAGATGTGCAATATGTTCCATATTATAATGTCTTTTTCGATTCAAATAGGTCAAAATTGGCTATTGGAAAATTGTGGTCACAAGTATAACGAACGGCTTAGGCATATTGTTGAGTTGGCTCTACCGTCCTTTGTGGAGGCAGAACCTACTCTCTCATTTCTAGAACTTGCCCAGGGAACTAGTCGACAGCTTTAGTAATGGAAAAGAAATCAGCATTAGAAATGTTGATGCCACATAAAGGTGGAAACGCAATGCAACGTTTACCGGGGCTCCGAAATGTCAAAAAACTTTGCTTTCATTACAAAATTGCTGTCATTATCACTTTTTTGTAATATAGACATTTCCACATTTTTATTTCTTCAACTCAGTTCTTTTCCAGACTTCTTTCATACAAATATTCCCTGTTTACCGAGTTTTTCTATCCAACAGAACACGAAATGCCAAATAACGTTGGAGTACATTCATCTGGAATGGAAATCGGGCCTACTTTTTTCGCTGAGCACCAATGATTACCGTTCAATCCGATGAACGCTGATGGACGTTGCATTGTGTTTCCCACTTAACGATAAATTATAGAAAACGAGAAATGGATCATGACCAATAATATAAAATACGAAAGAGTGGTTGGACAAGAATACATCATTTAAAATTTACACGAAATATGTATGTGGTGGAATACTAGTGGTGCTGTCAATTCTAAGGTTATTCCTTCTGTGCAGGATTACATCTGAAGTCAACTGTCGTCAATTAGAGAGAGGAAGATACATTAGTTCAGGTTATTAACCCTACTGAGATTGCTGCTGATGTGACAATTGCAACCAAATTCACAGCCATTAAATGCATGATTTCAATTAGTTGAGTAATTTGAGCTTTTCCTCTAAAGGTAAGAAGAAGAATATAAGTGCATCGGTACGGCTGCAACTTAAAATCATAGCAATTTCAGGTATAAGCTTCTTATAATTAACAAGGGCGTTATATATGGTATTTCCAAATTTGTATAAATTAAAGAAGGAAAAAACCTAAAAGGGAAACTCGAAGAAACTAGAACTTGATAATCCTTGTACATAGGGCTTACGCTTAGGCAATGCAGAGATCGAACATTTTTGGGATCAAACCAAAAGTTTGTTAAACTAAAATGTCTAATTTTAAATATGAGTTTAATTTTGTGTACCACAGTGTAATTGTTGTCTTCTATTTTAGTTTCCCTAGGTGACTTAATAAAAAATCTACATTATCTTATGCAGTGCATTATTTATAGCCTATTAATATTAAGGTCATCAACTTTCACCTTGATTACTTGTTCAAGAAAACACTATCTTAGCGAGAATGAGTTGTTCATTTACCAAGATCAGTTTTGAAGTGGAGTTAGTGGTTAACACATCAATTTTTCAAGGAATAGGATGCATTCAGTATGTCTTTGAATATTGGTGAATAAAAGTGTTTATTTTTGTGTAGAAAATACCGGGACTTAATGTACATTGAAGTGTGAGTAACTTTTATTAATTTTACTTTCTTCTAGTTTTTTTAGTTTTCGTTTTTTACTACGAAATTAAAGATTACCCTTAATTTGGAAGTACATATCTGAATAAGTTAATTTGTTTTAGTTTAAATGTAGAAAAGTCCGTTGGCAGACAAAGTTTGTTTAATAATAATTGCTGTTTTTTTATTATTACCTTTTTATAAAGTAGAGGCGGTATAATTTCCACTTCGAGCTTGTTGTATATCAATGTCGTAAAGATCTGTAATCATCAACGAGCATTGTTAAATCCAACTGTAGTAGAATTGTTAATATAGGGGTACTTACTCTTCGTAATTTTTGGTGTTGTACCGTTGTAAGGGTAGCAAAATGTTGTTACGCTGCAACGGCACAACAAAATACCTTATTTCTATTTTTACTAACATCGCACCGTCGTAGATGTTGGAACAAACCCCATATCTGCCAACCTGTTGTAAGATTGTAAAGTGAGGTAGAATATGTAGTTTTAACAGGAGGCAGGTGATTGTACACAGTTAAATTGTTTGTCAGTTAAGAAAGTGTAAATGATGCTTGTTTATTTATTATATTTTGTGAAAAGCTGAAAAAGTTGAAAAAGGATAAGTAAAGGCCATGAATAAGCTTAAAATCTATCTTAATGCCAGTATTGCTCACATTTGTGTTTATTTTAATTGCTATGATGAGCAAAATTAACTTTTAAACATAAAAGTTTTCAATAAGCACCATCTATTTACCCAGAGAAGACTTAAATAACCCAGTAAGCTTATTAACTCTGTAAATAAACTGAGTAACTCAGATAATCCCTGCTGCCAAAAAAACACAGCTTGCCATAGAAAAAAAAGATGCGAAAAATGGCAAAGGGTGTGTTTTTGTTGTACGACAATGCGCCAACTCACATAGCTACATTATACATCCGACGCTTAAGGAAGGAAATTCAGCTGCCGTCTTAGGTCATTTTGAGGATAACATTTTGGTATACTTTTTCAGTGGCTTAAAAGCATTAATTAATCGGTGCAAGAAGTGTATTCAGCTTAATGGAGAATGTATTGAAAAATAAAAAAAATGAATTTTTGTATTTTAATCCTGCTTCTTACATCCTGAGTAAGTATACCGAGTATACTTGAACCTTACACTTACGTATAAAACTTTAGGTATTTTGCTTTATTAAAATCAATTTTTTGCTATCATCGGCGTCAAACATATAGAATGTATGTGCGGCATTATTAAAAGCCTACGTGCACAAATTTTTATCTAACGTAATAATTTCTAATAGCTGCAAAAACTGGGAAATAACTTACTTTCTTATAGACGATAACATTTTACTACGCAAGTACTCAGATTTTTTAGTTAATATCTTTAAAAGGGGAAAATAGCTACGGGAATATGACAAAAGCTATCCAAAAGCCGGTAAAATTGTCGATAAACGAAGAACTTATGAACTTTGATTGGCTGATGCTAAATTGCCGGCTTTCAAAACGCGAAAACCTAACTACCTCAAAAAACTCAGCTCTCTCTCACCTTTCTTCGTCAATAGCTGGGTGCGAAATGAGTCTATGCACAGCATAGAATTATTAGGGAGCTGTGAGAAAAGCAAGCACACATGTACGTCACTTTCTTTGCTTATGGGGTTTTTATCCACACATTTTTCCTGGTATACATACACGTTCCCCACACAAAAAAGCCGGCCCAGGTTGCGATTGTGTCCGAATCAATGATTCGAGTATATAAGTGAATGCCACTTAAAGTTCCCGCTTCAGTTTGCTTCTGATATATCAAAAGATAAATGAAAGTAGAGTGGGAGGGAAACAGGTCTTGAGCAATTCGTCTTCAAAAAGCAATAAATTAAATGAAATATAAATAGCAAAAAAGGGCATTTCCTTAATTTGTTATAGTTCAAGTGTAGTGAAAAAATTTAAAGTAGAAAAAATATAGTGAGGATTGAAAAAAAAGTCAAGTTTTGTGAGAAACAGATTCGCCTCATTAGCAGTAAAGAGCCCAAAGTTTTTAAACACATTAATACGCCAGGTGCCTATGCGAATATTTAGTGATCTAAACTTTACACGTGAGCATGTTCCTAAGCTCTTTTTCCCCACTGAAAAGAAAATTATCCAAGCAAAAAAAGTGAATGAAGTTCGGAGCGTAGCAAGGCTAACACTACGGGAAGAGTTGTTCAATGTTACATCCTTAGCAATAAATCGTTCTATGAAGAAAAGAAACATTTTTGTGAACTCTTGAGAGTTACGTAAAGAGCGTTTGTGTCTAAAGCTATTTTCGGCTTCTGAGAAATGCACTGAAGAAACTAATTAGTGCCTAAAATATTTTGCAACAATCAAGACAATCAGTGCAGTGCAGTGTGGTGAATAAAATAAGGAAAACAGGAAGTGTAGTGAACGTAAAAATTAAAAAAAAACACTTTCAAACCAAACTGTTAGATTGGTAGCAAAATCAGTTAATTAGTAGCTGGCAAGATGAGTGGGAAGGAGAGATCTAGTGGGCAATTATCAAGTGCGGTGGGCAAGATCAAGGATAAAATTATGCGCACAGTTTCTGATATGGTAAGTGGTGTGATTCGCTGATGAAAGTTATGGAAAGTTTTTCGTATGAAATGTTTCTAAAAATTACAATTACTTTTATTAGCATTAGCATTTCCGCATTGTTAATATAAGTTACCATTATCTGCGAAAAATCATAGTGCAACTCGTTCAGATAAACTGCCGTTTAGTTCAGCGAACCTATCTTCGGCAAATGGAAAAGTACTAGAAAACTTTTGGTTCAGGCACCAATTTTAAAGTCAGTAAGATTTCTTATGAATGCCACGCAGATGTATATTTATAAATTGTATTTCCTTAAGCTTTAAACGGTTCCACCCAAGCAGAATTTATAAATACTTCACTTCTACTAGGTAGCATTCACATGGAAATTTAAATTTAAACACATCGAGAGCTAATTAATATTGCGTCGACAGAGATTTCCATTTGAATGAGTTCTAGACTGGAATGACGAAAGTGAATGTTACGAGAGAGGCCTTGATGCGGTGAAATCCTAAAAATACGAAGAATCTAGAAGTGCTCATAAGGGTTTTAACAAATTTGTCTTATTTTATCATCAATCATATTTTTCTACGGTATCAACCTTTTTATTTTTGAAGTTTGATAATCTGACGATGTTTGGAAATGCATCGGGAGTCAGGTGTTTGTTTGCGCTTTAATAACCACGTTAACTTCAATCTCTACTTGGCCGCATATATTATTTCGGCCACAGTCAATCAGTATTGTGTCAATCGAATTAGATATAGAGAAACGAACTTTTTGCCGCAGAAGGTATCACTTCTCCACGCGAACAAATTACAACAATTGGGATCATGTTTGCGCACCATACATATTTTACATCCAGTTTAATATTCCAGTGTTCACGATCCAGATCAGGGTACAGAACATGTTAATGTTAAATTCGGTCGACGTTGTCAGGCAGCATCCTATAGTATATATTTATAAAGCTATAATATTCCTTGGGAAAAAATATCAAACAATTGTCAAATTTGTCAATTTTAAATTTTGATCAACAAAACCGAAATTTTACGTTGACAAATATTTCTGGTTTCTTTCCTTCGACCTCAACGCTAAAATGGAGTGTTTCTTGCGTTTATTCTGTTTCAGAGGTTAATTAACTACTCGAAGACGCATAAGACTTAGAAGAGACATAAGGCCTACATGCGTCACCTGTGCTATCAACACTTAGACCAATTTCTTGGACATTTGGTATAAAAAGTGAAGGAAGTACGACGCAAAAAGACCTACAGAAAGTTTAGTAGTAATATAATAAGCCTGTTTGCTTCTACACTTTTTAGACATATTTTTTAGGACTTTTGTATGTAAAGGTCAATAAGTGCAGATAGTACAGGCGACAAACAAACAAACCCAATATATGTATGGATTTTTTTTGCGGAAATGCACTTTGACATAGTATTGGTTGGTATTTTTCTTTTTTAAACTTTTTTATTATTTTGACAAATATTCTCTCGATTTCTAAAAATGCCCTTTCGGATTTGACTGATTGCCAACAGAAGAACACCTATAATTCTTGGTGAAAGTGCTTTGCGTCATTGTAAAAAGTTATTCAACCTTGGCAGATGTGCATTTTTATACTGGCCTTTATCCAAACTTTATAGGTTACTTTTTTCGACAAGAAATCATTGCGGTTGATACTATTGTCACTTGTGTCTGCAATTTGTCGAATCAACACCAAATTCCGGTAAGTGTTGAAGTATACAAAATTACAGCGGTATAAATAAAAACGGTAAAAATGCCGCTTTTTTTCTTAAATACATCTACCGCAGGACAAGGGACGGATCCTTGTGAACGGGTTCAAAGAATTGAAAAATGTGTGAAATTTGGAGTATTTATGACAGTGATACATGTGCTGAAAACATCAAGAAAAAATGTGGTGCTGAACATAAAGTGGGCACGACAAATTGCGTCAGTAATGCGTCAGAAGAGAAAAAAAATGTTCACCGAGGAGGTGTGTGAATTTAATTTAAGATTGACTCAGGACAATTAAGCAGCTGTCGCGAATTTCTTGCGCCGTCACTTATCGCGTGACTCTTAATTTAAAACTAACTTCACCCCAAATAGTTGTTTGGGTCGCATGTCGTGATCTTATTTAAATTTAGGAACGTTGTTTAGCTTCATAACCAAAAATCTATTAGCATTATTGGTTGCTTATATGCAGTCAACCCCTAAATTAAACGAATTTAATACAAAAGTATGCTTCTCTGTTCATTCAACTAAAATTTGTACCGAGAAAACTTCCGGGGAAGGGACCAGAATTATTGTTATGATTCAGTAGGAAATATCAAGAACAATCTTTAATAAATAAATGTTCCGCGCACGTGCCGATCGCTCATAAATTCAGCTTTATTTAGACCCAATGAATTTCAACGAGATTCGGCCAAGAATTCACAATGCACGAACATGGCACTTTTCGTTTCTTCGTCGGGCTAAATTTAAGTCTCACCCGACATTGACTTGTTGACATGTAAGCGATTTTGTTGCTCCACTTAGCACTTACAAATTTGGTGTCACGCTGTTACTAAGCTGCAATTACCCATGTCTGACTGGGTTATATAGAACTTTTCGATTTTGCCCAAAAAAAAGTTCATGCTAACATTGATAAGAACGGGCTCGCGCGGAGACGTTCGGAGGTCAAAGGAAGCTTGCGTCACAGGAAACCCGTGACGTTTCAACAAACCGAAGAATAACGCATCACCCCATTTACGTCCAGCTCAGTGCTGTTTGAACCTGAAGCAGGTTCCCCTTAAGATAACCAGAGTAAATAAAGTGCTCTCCCATTTTCCCAAAAAATGTGGTTTTCACAGATAATGTTGAGATGGTTCCGACTCGGTCTGAGTGCAGAGAGCGTTTCGAAGGCTGGAGTTCACTCATTGTTCCTGGCCGTGCTAATGTAAACAGAATTCCAATTTGACGATGGAATCAGCTGTTTACTGCGTGATACTCAAGAAGTTTATCAAAACAGCCTGCAAAGACTGAGTCAGTAATTTTGGGAAACGTCTAAAGATAGATCAACCGGCAGACTAGTTAGCGACATGCGTTTTAATGGATAGTAAATGCAAAAAAATTTTTGTTTACGAAGTGATTTGCAATCGTCGTGGAGATATATTGACGCAAAATAGCTTGTTTGTAACCTTCTCGGTTTGCCGATTTTATAAAATCTCGGTGTTATAATGATGCACTTTTCTGCAACAAATACAAATACAAATAGGGATAGTATATTATATTATAAGATGCCAGGGAGGGAGAGCGTAGTAAAAAATTAATTTTGTGTAAAATATAAAGAACGCACCTTCGATTCTCTAGATTTTCCTAAAATTTTCCACTTTTCACTGGAACAATCCGGGAAGCTTTATGCTTGGGTATGAGTAACACTTCAAGGCTGTGTACTAAAAGGGAATATTGCAAATATGTCTTATTCACTGCTCGCAACGATTGCATCAGTTTACCCTGATCTAATCATGTATTTCTGAACGTTTTTATATTTCAGAGCTGTCACATAGATTGCTATTAAATTATTAAATTAAAGATATGATAGGAAACTAAAAGAATCCCTCTTTACTCTTGATCTCGCAAACCGCACCGAATTTTACTGGAAACAACCGACCCCGATAAGAAATGCTGTTAAAAACAACATTTCGAGGTGAATGCAATTAACGTGTTGCCATCTTCTCGAATCGAATATCTTTGAAAAGTTTTGATAGAAATAAAGACAAACAGTTTTGACACGCATACTAAAAAAAAAGTTATTAAATGTATAAAAAAAATCGTCCTAAATTCAAGCAAAATAAGTCATCCCCGAAATGGGCTAAGGGTCATATTTAGTTTGTGATTATCTCTAACTTGGAGCAAACGAGGATTTTCGTGTTCCAATAAACTCTGGAACTGTCTTGGTATCAAGAAACTCATTAATGACCTAGCCCACAGCTGCTGGTAATACACAGATTGAAGCAAATATTTCAATAATTGATGCTCAGCCTATTCTTATCAAGAAATAAACTTATTTAGCTTCTAGACGAAACGGGCGAGTAAGTGAATCTTCATTTTCTGCATGAAGAAGCGGATTCTGGAGATATTCCTTTATATAAACCACAAATGGACAGAAAATTGAGAGTTCTGTCAGTACGGTATTGGAGTGCAGTGATTAACTTTGCCAGGAGAAGGAAAAACGGAAATTTGAGTACAGATTCATCTAAAAAATAATTCTAGTGGTATGATTGTTGAAAAGTCTATTCTAAATTTTCAACATTGCTATTTTTATTCGCAATATTGAACATATTGTACAGTGTTAAAGCTTTAAATTCAAATTCAAATTTAATTGTTTAAAAAAGATTTGAAAGGTTTAGATTTGAACTGCTTTTCTTATTTAATACACGATTTTATTAATGGTGAAATCCTTAGATAAAGTGATCTTGAATTAAAGAATACTTTTAGGTAGTTAGAATTTTGTGTAGATATTTTAAAAAATGCGGAAGTGCCAACAAATCTAAGAATTACCGATGAACAACCCATTGGTAGTAGATGAGACTAAACTTTACTTTCAATATAAATTTAGAAACAGTTTTTACGAGTCTGTAAGCTTGCAGATTTAACGCTCATTGAAACTAGTAAAAAAGCATCATATCAATCATTTTTAATGCTCATTTTTACTTTAGGATGATACACGAGACCCAGAACAACACGGGTATCAACGCGTTCAAGGTAGTTTATCAACATCAACAACAGCAACAAGTTTGGATACGATACTAATAGACGATTCGACGAGAGCGCAGAAAGACGATCATCCGTTCGCACCGATATTGGAAGGTGACGATATAAATGAACCACCTCATATTGGAAGTGAACGTTTAAAATTTGGAGGGGATCAACATAAAAGCTCAAAACAATCACTTAAAGGTTCAAAAGTTTCATTTGAGAACCCAGCGGATAGCAGTGACGAAGACAGCTTCGAGGATAAGCGAGACCAGTACCAACAACGTAAAACTGTTAGCGTAGATCACAAGGGGATCCTAAAAGTGAGTATTCTGGATAATTTTTAAAGTTGTGCGAAATTTATAATAAAATTAACCACAGGATCTTAAAAATATCCTTGCCACTGAGAATCGAAAGCAGTTTCAGTCAAAGAAACATGTATCACTTGATGTCAAGGGTACAAGATATCTTGAGGATCTTCTAAAGGAATCATCGTCAGAGGAAGAGTTTCGTAACAACAGAAAAGATTTCCAGGGACGTAAACATCAGAGTTTGGATCCTCGTGTGAGTTTTAAATTAGAAAAAGAGTTTGCGACCAGTACTAGCAGTGACGACGAGGGTGACGTCGAGAAAAGGAGTCTTATAAGTGACCGCTACAAAGATATCACCAAGCCAGTGATTATAGACCTTAAGGATTTTGAAAGTGACGACGAGGATTTCATATCAACCAGAAAGAATTTCCAACAGCAGCGATCTGTGAGCACAGAATCAAGAAGAAGGTTAGTACCAAAAATATTTCCAAAGTGAATTAAATTACTTTCTTATCACAACAGCCACAGACTCTTTGAAATGGATGACATGGGAAGTATGAAAAGTGAAAACCTTCGCAACGCAGTACCTTACGTTCGTCAAATAACAGAAGATGGTAAACCAAAGTTAGAAGTATACCGTCCAACTACAAATCCCATCTATATTTATACTCAGGTGAGTGAGACATCTTAATTTATTTAAGAAAACAGCGAAACAAAAAAACAAACCTGAGAGATGCACTTGACTACACACGCGCGCACCGCATACAAGTACAAAATCAAAGCCAAGAAGGAAATTATAGCGAGGCTGTCGGCTTTTTGCTCCAAGAAACAACAAAGTTTCGGTACGTCTAACGCGCGTTAATCGATTGTAAAAAACTTGGAAAAATTTCGCGATCTAGCGACCTTGGGCTCTTGGATCTTGTTTGTGGTGTATTTAACGGTTGCCACCTTTTAATCAAGTTACATAAGAAACGTAGACATCACATTAACTTGAAATTTAGTTTTATTGATTGATAAAAACGCGACTTTCCACATTACAATGCAAAGTCTTGACATAAGTTCAAGTTGTAGGTTGCGTTTGTTTTTAGGTAAAAGGAAGCGTTAATTCTTTTCATGTGGTGTTGTCTATCTCTTCTTATCTTCTGCAAAGGTGATATATTCATTCTGAAGGCAGCCACATGCGAAAATTGCGTTCACTCCTTAATCAGTTAATAGAAGCTGTGCCCTTAAAATAAGACCACGGTTAATTGATATTGCAATTTCATGCCGTGTTTCAAGTTCAATGGGAAAAGGAGGCATAGTCAAATAATGCACAGTGTGAATTTACTGCGTGAGCGTTAAGTTGCAAGAGTACCTGAACCCTTGGTTCCTTTGTA
>QYTT01084238.1:2062-19834 GCA_006980735.1 Dasypogon diadema
CTGGATGAAAGTGTATAGAGGATGTTTATTTGGTCCTTATCTAATGCCTTTTCTTTTATCTTACATACTTCTCAAATTTATTGATTCATTTCCTTATATTAAAGTTTTCTACGCACTCCGGTGGACCAGGAGGTTGTGACATACGTCCGCAGATTCTCTCCGCTGTGAGCATGGATTCGAATCCTGCAAAGGACACAGCGATTTATCTGGGTGCCAGTGGTTGAAACAATTCTACGGACAAGAAATCTACTTTCGAAGCCACTGGGGATGTTGTAATCATTTCATGCTAGAAATTGTGACTAACTTGCTGCAACATTTGTCAGGTTAAAATTTCCCAATTTCCTTTACTATAATTTCCTTCTGCCTGTTGTTGTGCTGTGTGCATCATAGGGTTGGGTTGTCCTCTAAGCTTAGGCAACAATCTGCTGAACTCTCTATACACCTACGGATAAATCTCACTTCCTTTTAACTGGGGAGTCAAACGTTTATTCTCCTTATGGGGAGCTTATGCATATTTGATAAGAAAAATCTCAATATTGGCAACGCAAAGATATAACAGAATTCGTTCCAGATTATATGAAAAAAAACTTGTATTTGTGCATAAAAGAAATTTAGTCAGTTTGTTGTGTTTATTCAAGTAAAAAACAAAGAAAGAAAAAAGAAGAACATAATAATAGTAAAAGTAAAATAGAAGAAAAATAATAAGAGCAAATCCATTAAATAACGCACTTGACAAAGGTCTAAATTAGTTTTCACAAACAAATTTCCTAAGTTCACATTTAAATTTAAAGTCGTTGCTGATGCTCCTCAGGTCATGGGGAAGACCATTCCACATTCCAGCGGCCTGAACAAAAAACTGTAATTCGCTAGTTCGACAATTAAAGGTGGTCAACAACAATACACCAATACACGGGTGTTAGCTGACTCTGCAAATTGAAACTGGTATTTTATATGTAAAGAAATTGCAAAGTTTAGTGAACAAGTTTTGCTCGTAAAAACGATTCTTTTCTTGTTTAAAATTTTAAAATTTGGTGGCTTGAAAATGGCGAATGGAAAAAATCTTAGGTATTGGAGGATTTATGAATTCTAGCTGAGGAGCTGAATGATAAAAGTGGTTTACAAAATTTCACGAAGGTCATTCTCTCTTGTCATGACAAAACTATTCACCACTTTTGGAAGAAATTGTGACAGATGAGAAATTGTTAGATAAAAGTGAGGCTCCGAAAACATCACCAAAGACAAACTCCAAGAAAAGTAATGTTGAGTATGAAAGACCAGAAAAATTAGACCAAATAATGCTGCTTCTAACTGTCATTTGTTCTGTTCCTCACAGAACTTCCTTTCCTGAAAAATACTTGATAAGGGACAATCATTAAAAAATGCTATCCCCAACTTTTTTCAAAGCTACTATTAAGTCAGAAGAAATAGCACAATAGCAAAGTAACTTACTCTTAATCCCAATAATGAAATCGCGGGTTATGATTTGTTTGACGTTCTCCAATATATAAGCGTTAATCTGTTATTCAAAAACGTAAAACAGAGATTATCTAAATATAACCATTTTTTCAGTTTACAAAATTTCGTTCTCCGCAAAATAAAATAGTTGATGCAAATATTAAATGTGCAATATTTTTGGCTGGGCATAATCCCTCGTCCAGTGGAATATTTACGTAAAGTAAATAAATTTCCTCGTTAGAAATCAGGAACTGTTTGAATAGTCTCGTACTGACGCGATGATTACACTTTTCCTGGGCACGTATGTTCCTTTCTAGCTTTTGGATGACAGGAAAGTGGGAATGGCGTATCTTACCATCTACGCTTCTTTCATCCACAAGCTTGAAAGGAACATGTGTGTCTATCATCATCTAGGAGATTGGCAGTAATGAAAAGTGTGACTAAATTGAAAGATGCAGGGCCCTATTATGAGAGTCGAAAGCGAATCGACTTTTTAGTCAAGACACAGGGCCTCTTCACAAATGCAGCACTGCATAACTTCTGCAAAAACTACAGGCGTAGTTAATATATTTCCAGAGAGTTTGCAATTTTCATATTATCATCTCCTCAGTACGCTATAAGCTGTGTTTTTTTGTTACGGAATCCAGATCTATAGACAAAAAAAAATTATCGGGATCTATTGGAATTAGTTTTATACGTCGCCGTTGGCAGTACGGATAATTATTGCCAAGTTTACAATTGCTAATTGTAAGGTTTATTTAGTTTATTATGTTATAGGTAATAAGTTGCAATAATTCAAATGTATAAATTTTATACTTTTAAGACTATTCTTTAAATTTGACAACAAGTAGTACCAACCACTAAGCCTAGAAAAATGCGCCTACATGTCAGAATATATACAGAAGGAGATAGAGGAAATTTCAACCCGGGATCTCATAAGCTATAAGTCACCGACGTCCTGAATTTAACACAGTAAGGGTAACGGGCTTTATTATATTTAGGCTTGTAAATTTACAAGATAGTAAACTTAAAAAATTTTCATAGTTGTTTCCACAGAAACGTAAAATTTGCACTGAATACACAAATATAAGGCTGAATACCACTGACGTTTTAAAACACTGGCGTTTTAATATAAATGGACAGAGTGTCAAATTAAAAATTTGAAAAAATTTTTGGGCAGTGGATAAAAACCTATTTACCGCGTACACATTTTACATAAAATCGATAAAAGCATTTAATTACGTCAATTATCAATAGTAATATATTTAAAAAAATTTGCCAAGCAATAAAAATTACTAAAATCGTTCAAAAAATTTTTTGAACTCAACAAAATCGAAATTTTTTGTCACTGGTTAATGGATTTGCCTTAACTGGAAAATGCCAAATAAATTTTTGAGGATGCAAAGGAAAGATATATAAAGTTTATTTGAAAAATTTTAGTTCAGTCCCATATTTTGAGTTTGAAGGAGAGACTTATATTCTAAATGAATACGGTAATAGTGTTCTTTTTGAAGTTGGAACCGAACCAACAACCTCTCGATTACTAAGCCGCATTGCTTTTTCCGTATCAATCAATAGTCTGTAAGGCCAGACTCTTGCTTTCGGCTGACTCAAAAGCTACCAGCAAATTCGCAAAATATATGTATATATACATATATATATATTAACAGATATAAAGGGAAAAACCTAGCAATACTTGTCTACACTCTTATCGTTACTTTAATGGATGCATAGTAGATCAATCAATAAGCGTGAAACCCGCGTCGAACTGTCTTTATTTTTGTATGTACCAGATGTACCAGAATAGTGAATTTCGTGAATTTTTCTGAACACCATCTTTCCAAATAGACCGTAGACCGCATCTGTTCAAGCATAGTGTGCCTCGGCACCTTCACTCGACATTATTATTTTTTTCTTTCCCCTTCCTTTCCACCGAAGGTGGAAGCTTCTTAGGGTATCCCCTGAAGTTTGGTTACATCGCAAAAAAGTAGTAAATATTATAAATGTTTTGGTATTAATACATTTTTAACCAGCAATAAACAAAAAAATACTAATGGAAGGACCAATGCTATAATTTATCAATGGATCAATATAAGCAGAGCAGTGAATGTTGATTATGAACCATCGACAATGCTAGTAGTATTACTGAACTTACCCACCTTCAACATACTTTTCATCTTCTCTAATGAGTTTTCTATTTTGTAAAATATTCTTGAATAAGGTTAAATGCAATCATGTTAAAATTCTATTGTTGTTTTTTAAGTAGTTGTGAAGACACAGTACTTTGTTCACAATATGAAATATGTGAATTTTTTGATAACAAAATTATTATCTTTTTCATTATGTTTTTTCACGTACTGTTCTTGTACGTGTCTTGTATAACAAGATTTAGTATCTGAGTATAAACAGAGTTGATATCATACTTTTAGAATGCTGTATTGAGAACAACACTACACAAATTAAAATCTTGCGAAATAAAATGACACGTAATGGTCAAGTAGGTTTTTAGATGTTTATTTTTTTAGGAATTCAAATGATTTAATCTTATAGCGATTATTTTTTTGCATGACCAAGTTGGAATTAATACACACACATATATACATATTCTTAAAAATAGTATAAATCGACGCTACAGCTCTTGAAACATAAAATTATGCTAAAATTTTTAATTTCGATTTTCGACTCAAGTTCTCCATATACAGGGTGATTCAGATCAAGGTACCGCATCGCGGGGTATACCATGTGATTCTTTGAGGTGAGCTGATAAAAAAAAAACTAATAAACTGTTAAACAATAACAAACGGACTGTTGTTGTTTACGAAACAAACTGGAAAAAGCTGCATTTTATCAAGAAAACGGTGTATTAAAACTTACCAGCTCTATTATCTTAACATGGAGACATGTTTGAGCAACAATATTATTGAGGGGATGTTATAAAACAATAATATTGAATATAGTTCAACTACTTTGTTTACAATGCCTGCTGGAATATTTAGAAACATTGAAACAGTTGCATAAGAGTAATTTTGCAGTGTAATGGGTATACCACTGTGATTTTTGAATGCTTTGAAGTTTATGATGATTGTGAAACAAAAATTGATTAAAAATTAAAACAATATGCTTCCTTAGTGATACTTTAAGTTATGTTCATCAGTATCAACCTCACATTTTTATAAATAATTTCACAGCAAATCGCTAAAGATTAGCGGAACTAGGAATTCAAGTTTATTGTTGTGCTTAACGATACGCAAAATTATTATTAAAAATGAAGTATAACTTTTAGGAAATTAGTTAATAATAAATTTTGTGCAATCCTATGAAGCTAAAGTGGCTAGTAACTATAATATTCTAAGATTTATACCCACACCGGCAGCCGAGTTGGTGGAGGAAGAATAATTCCTCTGTGGGCGCGAATTCGATTCCTGCAGAGGACACGATTATTTATTTAAGTATCGTTAATTATAGGCCATTATACTGAGAGAGTTGACTCAAGAAGATACTGGGATGTTTCACAGTAAAATTTCATGGCAAAAATGTGGATTAACTTAAAACATTCATATCATAACTTTTTTTTTTTTAAATATCATCGTTGCCACTATCTTTTACATCAAACGCTAAAGATAATTTAAGATTGTCTTTTAGCTCTTAGACCAACATCTTTATTTGTTATAATATTGCTAGTCTCGCGGTTATGTAGTATCACCGACGATATACAACCTTTCGTTTTGATATCAATGCAATTCAATTACGCATGGCTTGAGTAGAAAACTGGAGAAAAATTTTTTGCTTACCTAAACTTTTTTTTCTAATTACAGTAGAAATTGTAAATTACAGTAGAGGCAGCTTCTAAAACAAAGCTTTAGTAGACTTGTGCTATAAATCCACTAAATTAACACAATAGCTACTAAACTCATTTCCCGTACTTTCAGTTTTAATAATCACAAACAGACAGATTAGGGCGGATAAGGTCCCTCGTGGATCATCGTACATAATGTAAACATATTACTCCTATTTATTATGTTGTAATTAAACAGTAAAGCAGACTGGAATCTAGAATAAACTCTGAGAACCCTGCTGTAACACTGCGCCCAGCACAGAATTTAATAGTATCAGAAATTGTACTAAAAATGAAATTCAGAAAGTTTGCGTGCACTTAATTTTGCAAATTGCTCCTTAACTAATGAAATTCTGTATTCTTGACCTTGATAAAAATTTTTCTTTAAGTCATTCATTATCATTACCTTTTTGAAAGAGCTGGAAATTCCATGGTGTTCGGTGGGGAGTATTAATTGATGGCAGGTAATGTAATAAGCTTTAACGTACAAGGATAAGATGATGAATGGTGAAGTGTAGAAAAAATTTATCTTGTTTCTCCTTGAGAGTTCCTCTCATACCTTGTTAAGAGAAAGTTATGTAATCCTTAATTAATTTAGAATTATGGAATAACGTTTTCTAGTAGAACTTATTATTGTGTTTCACTTTATTTATCTTAGATGATTAAATCTGATTGTATGTTTTATGGAAGATTACTAGAAGAATTCTTGTATGTAGTCCTCATTTTTAGAAAATTTACAAAACTTAAGAAAAAATTGGACTAAATCATACAATTATTAGCAGCCCGTTATTAGGTGGGTTGCCTTAAGGCAATAAGTGTAATTATATAGCCGAAAACCCGAATCTTTTTCCGATAATTTTGTACTAAAGATTTTACATAATATCTGTGCAATGGGAGATGCGTTGATTTAGATTTTTTAGGAGTGCTTTTAATTCCCGAGTTGAGGAAAACAACGTATTAGGAACCTTTTCGAACACAAGTTTTTAACTGAACACAAGATGGAAGCACTTGGTGGAGACAAGCATATCAAATTGAATTGAGTTTTGAAATGAAATTCACTTCGAAAAACATTTAACACTTCTTTATTCAGTTTGAAAGAAATTTTTTATTCATGTGGAGTTTTTTTCGAAGTGAATTTTACTTCAAAATTTAATTCAATTTACAAGTTTTTATTCTTATCTTTGTTTTGTTATAACGGAACATCTCAGCGAAACATTCTAAAAGGGCTCTGTATGTATTTGTATGTTTTTAGATAAATCTGCTATTTAATTTTTAAATAAAAAAAAACGAACATCATATATGAAGACGAAAAATAGGTCTTTAAGTTCCTATTTACCTGTAGTTTAAAAGTAAAAAAAGTTTTTAAGGAAGCAGATGCTCTTTTGAAGAATTTGACAAACATGTTACAAAAAGCCAGAGAAGATGGACTGTTGTGGCCGCGTTGCCGGTAAGGCAGACATTGTAAATAGTGGAACTCAGGACTTTCTCTTCACTCAGTACTTTTATCCTTGCTTCTTCTTGAACCGGTTTATATTATTAGTCAACCAGGTCATCACCTCCTTAGAGCAAGTAAAGGCAAGCCTCCAACTGCAAAATTATGAGCCATGAAAAAATGACTTATAAGGCTCCATCTTAAATTACCTTTGAATAATTTTTCAGTAATAAAATTATTATATTTTGTTTCTAAATGAATACTTTAGCTTACTATTTGGTCCTATACCCACTTTTATACTTGGTCAGTCTTCCGTCTTTCACGGAAAGTTCTTTTACACCGTTCCTGAGTGATGTTAAACCATGATCACGGCTTTCTGCTTTTTTCTGAACTAGCTAATTTGATTCAAATGTTCACTTACCTGCGTGAGGTGATCTCTATCTGGGACATAAGATTCTCCATGTCCGTCTTCTCTAGGGGAGCCAAGATTACCGTCATCCTGCCTAAGGTTAGGGTGAACTTGCTGATCACCCACCTTTAATTAAAAAGCAACTAAAATAATTAAACACAAATATATTTTTAAGTAGACTGTTAAGAAAGAAAAAATAATATAGGGTTTTTAAAAGGGATATTAAATATCAGTTCAGGTTTGAATTACGATTATATTTCACTTTCCGATTCAATTCCAATTTAACACATAGACTGAAACTTTTAAGTGATTTTCCCTTCAGTTTCTAATACAGGTATAACGCGGTGGTTTCGTTTAAGGCGATTTATAAATTACAGCACTGTAGGTAACGCAACTGTTTTATAATACAATTTTTTTATATTGCAAAACTTTATATTTTATTTGAGAAAAAACCGTTTGGAATGTAGCTACTCATTTTGTATAAAAAATGAGTCTCTTATAACGCGATTTCCTATAACGCGGAACGTAACGCCCGCTTTATACGAGTTTGATCTGTTTTTGATCCACCCAAAATTTTAGGAGGTTTGTTGACATTTAAAATGTCTCACAAAACATTTGAAATCTAATAAATGTTCATAAAACGACGTAAAACTCGAGCATAATAGAATTCCATTTAACTCAAGTCCATAGGTCAGTCCAATGTTAAGGTCACTGTTGCTCATAGTTGATTCGCAAATTAACGTGGGCAGAATTTATATTCAAATATTACATCACAGGTGATGATGGTCGCTACAAATTTTGCCATACAATTTTTCTATGATATCGCACCTGTTAATCACTAAATAATTAACCCATCAAATTGCAAAAATGTTTGTAGTAGTCCGTAAACACAATTGAACAAATAAATTCTTATCTGATGATAAGAGGAAATTCACTGGAAACGGGCTTTATTGATGTTGCAATTAATTGGAACCTCATTTCGCGGTGTGAGTCATCTGCGTTCCAACATTTTGCAAAGTTTACTTCAGGTGTGAGCTATTGCCGGAAAAAACTTTTTTCTAATTTTGTAAGATTACACAACATTTATACATTACCATAAAAAAGCCGGTAAAATCAAAAGCAACACACCAACAACCTTGACAGCGAAAGTTAATTTTTTGCAAAAAGTGGTCAACTTTTGGGTGTGTGTTTTAAGTATGTAATTCTTGTACGACTGTTTGTGTACTTAAAATTTTTTCACGGTCAGTAATTTCCTAAAGAACATTGAACAAGGTTGAAGAGGATTCAATGGCAAGCGTTTGCGTTATGTCATCATCGTAAGTAATGATAGTTTGAGATAGGGAAATTACTGAGTGTGTGTAGAACTTCCGCGAAATGTTCATTCATTCGTTTTCTTCATTTCATTTATAATAGTTTTGAGTTAATTTAAGAAAATCCAGAACAATGTAGTATAAAGCAAACTTATATGTGACTCATTGTTTATAATCGCAGTTAGTGTTATTCCAAGAAAATAAGCCAATTAAGTGTCTTAAACTGATACAGTGAGGTTAAAATTCCCAGTTTTAACCCCTGTTGCCTTTTTACTTATCGCTTCATTTTCACTTGATAGAAATTATTTAACACCAGTACAGCCGTTTTGATAACTAAAAGGAAATTTTTATAAAATCTTCAGTATGTGCGAATCATAGAAAATAAACAAGAGATAATTAATCTAAGAATGTGCTAATTTCCTCTGCCTTATTTCATTTCTATAAAGCACCATTTGCGTCGATCAAAGTTTAAGCTATATTCATTGCTTACTAACATATAGAGAATAATACTTTTGTGTAGTGTAGTATAATAAAATACCTCCCCTGATAACAGCAAGTGATTATTCAGATTTTATATTCCCAAGTTCAGTATATTACGTGATTTATTTGTTTCTTTCTCATAATTTAAAAGCATTTATTGTATTTCTTTGTTGCATATGATAACAGTGGTTATATATTTTTCCTTTAAAATTTCCCTCCATCATTTTAGGAGATATTAAGGTCAGTCAGTATCAATTAAAATTGTAAAATTAGAGTATGTATAAGTTGGAAGATTAGTAAACTGAGTAGTGAAGGTTACATGCTTAGACCCAATGCCTACTGTGAATTCCTGTCTCATATAAAAACCGATCATTCATTTAATCTTGTTCCCCTTGAGGATTCGGAAGACGCTGCATTCGTCGTTTAGAAAACGTACTATTTTGAACAACGTAAGCTACTTACTCAGAGACAGAGTAGCAGAAATGAATGAATGGAAAAATTATGCCGACTTGTATGAATTGATATATGAAGTAATTTTATACTAGCTTCAACCAGTCGAAATATGAATAGTTTTTGAGTGTTGTGTTGTCACAAAAATAAAGCTTTTATACAGTGTTGTAAATCTTCTCTCCTAATACTTTTGTGGGATTAACAGTAGATACATTAAAAATTTTAGCCATTCTTCCTAATGAAGATGTTATTGAACAAGTGATAAAATCAATTTTGAACTTTTTAATAGAAATATTGAGAGACTAGTTCATTTTGTAATAAAATAATAACTTGTATAATTCCGAGATGATTTCTTGCATTTATTTTGTGTTTTAAAAATTATTAATACAAAAGATAAAAATGCTTCGTTCATCGTTGCTCTGTTAAATATACAGAATAATAAATAGGATTATATACATATATAAAAACCAAAAGTATTCGGTCAATTAAACTTGCGCAGTTATAAATCCCCTGTTCACTAATGAATAGCGCAGTGTTCAAAATAGTAAAAAGTAAGGGTAAGAACTGATTTTAATTTCAAAGAAAGTAGTAACAATGGAATGAGATAGAATTAATAAAAATGCCAAAAAGGATTAACAAGTCATAGTATGGTACACAAATTTGCAACAAGGTATAAAAAGGAAAACAGTTAGAAATTAGACTAAAAATAGGTTGAATGAAAAAGGTAAATAATTTAATAATAATTTAATTTGCTGCAGATGGCAAATATGGACAATAAAATACATAGAGGTATATTATTTCCTTTTTACTTAACATTTATTCATTAAAAAATAAAAAAATTGCTCGGAAAATTGTCGCCCCTTAGTCCAAGAGGAAAACTATTTCATATCGTTATGATCTGAGCAAGGATGCGTACTTATAATAATAATAAGGGTAAAATATAATTGGGGTACACCAAATTACTTTTCTTACATAAATATTCAAGTAATCAAATAAATTAAAAAAACGGAAAATTGCTCAATACCTGAAATTTGCTTCAATACTACACATAAAGTTATTATTAGCATAGCCGCACTTTCGACTAACCCCAACAAAGGACAAAGATATGTTGGGGCATTGTGGTCTTGTGGAAATTATTATTCTCTTTATTGTGGCTAGAAGATCCTTGGTGAAAAGAAAGAATAGCAAAGATTCCAAGATTGAACCCTCTGGAAAGCCGCAGTTGATTATTATGCTGTCCGAAAAACGTTCTTTACATCAACAAACTATGGCATCTTTTTACCAAGTTGAAAGCAGTAGGCTTGCGAGCTAATGTGGAAAATTTTGGTGGAAAAGGTAGTTGTACTATTAGTAATTAATGACAAATTGTCAAACGCCAGCTACATTGTATACAGCACAAGCAAAAGAAAATCTACGCTGGCACTAGAAAGGAATCCAGATAAGTTCTAAAATACATTAAATGATTTTACATCCTGGCATGCCTAAGGTAAAATTTCAACAGTGTTATATATAAAATTAAATTAAAATTGAAAATGTAACGAAGAACAGTTGATTGTGAAAAAGTACAAATACAAAAATAACCTCTTTCACTAATTAAAAACGCATTAGGTGTACTGAAGAAGACTTCTAATACTTTGAAAAATATACTGTATTCTAATAATAACTTCGACGCAAACTCTTACCCTTTCAAAAACACCATTTTGATTAAAACCACTATTTCGATATTTAGATTAAAAGTGAGATAAAAGTGGCAACATCTTATTAATGATTAAAGACTAGAGAAGAAGCCGCAGCCATTAAATATAAGCCGAGATTTCGATCTTGTTTTTATTTATCCCTTTTGCGATACAGAAACGCCAATTAGCCGCTGTTTTCTGGATAACTGTCCTCGTACTAAGAGACTCCAAATCAATGAGCATCAGACAAAGTATCTGACGATTTCTCCTAAACAAGTCTCTAGGCAGTATTTGACGATGATACTGGAACTTTGAATATGATGACTCCTTGAAATCAATCAGGACCTATCTCAACTCCACCAAAGATATGTCGAAGGTGATGTGTTCCCATATTACACAGGATAACGGCGATTTCACTTCAGTAAGACAATCGTTAAAATCGAGCCCCTTTTTGCACAAATCGTTTGGCAATTAGCAATAAGACCTGGCGTGATTAATAAAAAAAGGTTTTTCTTTTGTTCATTGTATAGTGCTAAAATCTCAAGCCTTTGAGATATAGACTCCTATGAGAGTCGCTAGATCTAGTGATGACCATGAGCTCCATTTAAATTGATAAATCATAACAATTCTGAAAGAATTCAACACACTATTTTCTGAAAAACATTTTCTAGCGAACCCATTAAGATAGATTCTGAATTACTTTACAATATTTTTCAGTTAACTATCGTTTCCACCACGCTCTGTGGTCAATTTTCCAATAGTGTTATTAACTATGTATGAACAAAAATTATTTGATTCAAAAGAGCAACTGGCTACACGATAACCTAAACTTTTACCTTCATTAAGTAAAACATTAATTTTACTTTGAAAAGCCTTCAATTTTATTCTAATAGAGTACGACAAAAAGTATTATAAAAAGAAGTACAAAAAGTATGCTTATTAAATTGCTTCCAAACCCATATATGCGTCATCAGTAAATTAGCCTATAATTTAGGTATAGAATAAATAATGTGAGCTAAGAGATCGATACAGCTTGCATATAAAGCAACTAAAATTCCACATGCTACTTTAAATTGTCTGTAAATGTTAACCTTAAACCCTTTCATGAAAATTATAGAAGTCGATGTAAATAATAAATTCGCGTGAATTTATTACTTTGGCGTAAGATAGAATGATTGTTTGCACGCAAACGTGAGAAGGACATTTCGAAAAGTCCGTTGATACATAATATCTACTATCTGGACACATTATCTATATCTATATTAAGGGGCCACGTGAAAGGACATCGGTTTGTTGTCCTACTTTAAGGTCAAACCTATACATGTGTAGTGGATCTGAACATAAATTAGAAATTACCAATTCCTTCCATGTTCACTGGGCTTTTAATGACTCAACAAAGCTAGTGCTTCATATTTAAAAATCAATCAAATATTTTGTTAAAAGGCATGTAATATAAAAGTATATTGATTTTGCCTTGGAAAAGAACAAGTTTTTTTTAGAGCTCTTTCCTATCGGAAGATTACTTTGATCCTACTCTGTCCTTAAAAATTCAGTAGAATTATGAAGATTAGAAAGATGTTCATCCTTTTATTGTTGGTAGATGTAGTCTACACCATTTTTTATAATGCCAAGCAATAAGAGCTTACTTGTATGGGTTAATTGAACCAATGTATTATTCAACGTTCTGTAGCGAAATATATAATTTCTCCGGAAGAGATGATTAAATCGCAATCCGATTACTTTGGTAGTTTTTATCAAAGTAGGCAAATTACATAAAACATGAATGTTATTTTCCTCTCTTGTAATTTGTACTTTCTGCTTTTTCATATAAGGTAATTCAACTTACCGGTGCCACGATATTGACCTACGAAAAGCAATTACACACTTCAGTTACACATACTTGGGAATGTAACCTGTGAAATATTAACATTATTGACTAAAAAGACTTGTAACAAAGCAGGGTACAAGAAAATTATTCTGTTAATGCCCAGTCTGTAATCAGAATCGCGTGTTGTTGCTCGTAAATTTCTTTTAACAAAAGTTCTTGCTAAAAATCCTCAATTTCATATTTATGCAGATCTGTAGCCTACTTGCAAATAAAAGTATTTTCCCAGAATTTTGTAGTCTTAAAGTTCCTTATGAAGTAGAGGGCCTATTCCAATCTAAGTCTTCGTCTTCTTCTCGTTATAACAATTCGTGACGTTAGCAAAAAAGCTAGCTTCTTTGTTCTATTAAAGGATCAGTGCTTTTGATTGCTTTCCTTGGCCGTACGTCTTTTTCAGAAACTTCCAAAGTTCTACAGTTCTTATTTCTTCTTTCCGTCTATTAAAGTTAAAATACATTACAAAAGTTCTTGGCTTCATAATATATTCAATTT
The DNA here is from genome assembly GCA_006980735.1 of Dasypogon diadema. Taxonomy (NCBI): domain Eukaryota; kingdom Metazoa; phylum Arthropoda; class Insecta; order Diptera; family Asilidae; genus Dasypogon; species Dasypogon diadema. Next base: position 15,487 of record QYTT01084238.1, read on the forward strand.
ATTTCTGCAACAGTTTCGAGTTCATATCTCATAATTTTATGCAACAAAAAAAAAGCTTTTTTATGCTTTAATGCACACTAAAGAGGAATTGCTTTTGGTTACATATAAAATGCGTAACATTCCGCTCGAGTTCCGCACAAACGAGTTAAAAATCACGTATAATAATGATAAAAGTTTACGATCTTATGTGGACAGTGGGCCTTAGTTTGGACATAACATAATAACGAAGAGCAGGTGCTTATTTTTAAAATCCTGGATATTTTTATTATGAGACAAATACACAATATCAAACCTAAACAGAGCTGTGGATAAATTTCTCAGGAAATTTCTTCCATTTGTTTCTTCATTGTCCTCATTTATAATCATAATCTATTGGATTCGCAGTAAAGATAACAGAGATATGGAATTTTTTTTATTATTTCCAAAAAATAAACAAAACGCTTGCCTAAAGCATCGTACATAAACTTTTGCACAACACAGTATATTTCACCAGTGGGCAATACTAAGCCTATCATTGACCTGACTTCGGATCTGCATATAGATATAACTTTCGAATAGGTTTATCCCTACAAAATTTCCTGTTTCTATCGCTCGCAGAATTACTACCAATTTTACAGAGCTATGACTGATCCTTAGCACTGGTTTCAGGACAGAAAAGTACGTTAATCTTCAGTTTTTGATCATATTAATCAACTTCTCTGTGGGCACTTGTGAAACATTCTACATATCCTTTGAAACATTTCTTCTTTTGCAGTCCTTATTAACTGCCTCTATCTGTAGGAGTCAAGGCTACCCTTTCCGAAGCTCAACAGCAAAATTTTTGGTGCGACTTAAAACTTGTTATGGCACTGTAAGGCAGAATATATGTTGCCCTCTTAATTTAACTTAGCTTAACTCCCTTCACCCCCTGTTTTTCTTGTGGGAAGACGGTGGTGTTTTTTTTTTCAGGGATACTCTCCGGTTATATCGTATATGCACCTGATAACAACCCAACACCTTACCGGGTACAATTATTCATTGTGCTAATAATGACTGAAAGGTTTGCAATTTTGTTGTACAACAATATGTCCACCAATTAGTAATGGGCGATGTGATACGCATATCGATAATTAATCAAAATATCTTGCTACTTTATCACTATAAATAATAAGTTTCAATAAATTCGAAAGTTAAGATTTAAGATTATTCTACATGAACTTGTTCACTCAAACTCTAATGTTACATATGTAAATAACTTAATTAAACATATTCCCAACACCATATATTATCAGTGCGATTTTTATCCACAGTCAAGTGATGCAGGCATGCAAACATTTCATGTATATTACACAGCACTCTGAAGGACGCAATGAAGTCTTAAACATACAGCATTGCTACAAGCTCTTAACCTTATGAAAATTTCAACACGTTAATCGGGCTCTGTATTGAATATTTAAGTATTCCTAAATGTGTTCCCTAATTGCTAAAATTCTCTCGCCCTACCTAAAAGACAAAGCACTTAGTTTAAATCAATTTTGGCTCAAATTCGGTTGATATTTCCTCTTTGAACACTTCAAAAAGGGATTTCAGCTTGCACCATAAGCTGCGTGACAGTACCCATGTATGTTATTGAATTTGGGACGAACGAAAATTTATTAATATTCATACGTTGCATTAGTATGACGACGTAACTAAATTTTCAACATTTTAACATATATGTGAAACTGAGAGGTTTAAAATATATCACAGATAAAATCTTGGCGTATTATGGATGGAATATCTTTGGATATTTGTATCTTTATCTATGGGACTATGAATCGATTCAATTATTTCCATACTTATTTCTTAGAATGTACCTCAACTTTAATCAAACTAAACGATATGAAAGTGTATATGATATCAACGCTCACGCGGACTTGTTGCCAGCCTCAGCAGGTGTCGCGTGTTGTTTACAAGCTTAAATCGTTTGCAGACAGCATTCAAAAGATAAATCCTTTGATGAGTTTATTTAATAAAATGAAGTTTAACCATGAAGTTCAAATAATCAGAAAACCATACTTCAGGGTGATTACCAGGAACAGCTACATTTATCCCAGTATTTATTGAGAGTGTGCCAAAATGATTATTGTTTACAATAGCGACTGGAAAATTATATGATAGTTTTTGATTAATCAGCAACAATAATCCAAAAATAGTGCACGGATATAATTTTGCACTATATAACTATACTAATTATATGTACTATATTTCAATTGCAAGTACATGTGTTTTAGAATTTATAGGGATAATTGCAGTGCATTCACTTCTCATTAAAGTATTAAAGCGGGATAAATATTCTGGTGATTTTCATGTTATAAGCGTAATTTCAGCGATTGATTTTCTTCGTTCCTATTCCTTCCGAAAATTTGCCAAAGATTTTCTCAATCTAATCTATTATTTTTTTGTATATTTTTGAAATTTCGTTTATATACATCAATAGACAATTAAACGCTTTTAACATGAATTTCGTTTCATTTGCTTTTTATATTCCAAGTTCACCCTTTTGCAAATCAAATTAATCCTCTTCTACAAAAATATTTTACTATATTTTTAAGCTTTTGTAAAAAAAATCAGATCAAATGCACATTATTTGTTAAAAAATCCTCAATTTAATTTAGGTTCAAAGATGCACATCAAATACTTATATCTAATAGTAACTACCTATACGGATTTCATAATTAAATTATAAAATAAAAATACACATAGCTGGCTTACACTGAAACAAAAATTTTTACATGCTAGAAATTTGCCAGCTATTTGATCTTCAAACATTATTTCCATTTTCTTGTTTCAGTGAAACTTAAGCAAGCGATTTTTGTATTTTATTATTTTTGATTTTTAACTCAAGTTCCATCAAGAGCCCAACTATTTTTTGTTAAATATTTGAAATAACCAAAGTCAATATTAGTAAGAAACAATTTTCTCCAAGCTCCTATTTGTTTGATACTATAAATTCTGGAATATTTTGTACTAGTAACGTTGTTGTCATATGCAAAGAAATGAAACATTTAAAAATATTGGTCAGGGGATCCATTACATATTATTATTATATAAGCACAAGATTTTGCGAAATGTGTGACAAGAGACAAGTGCTAAGGTATTTTTATTGATGTTGAACAGCCAGCAAAAAATGACGAGCTTTCCAAAATGTTCATTTATTTATGAAAGAAATTTCGTAAATTTGTAGTCTGTAGTTTGAATTCTAGTAGTCTTAATTGCTTTCTTACTATATCATGATGATATTTAAAGAATTACGTTCTCATTCATCAGGCGAACTGTTTTCTGTTAAAAGCTTCTATGGCAGCACCCTAAACCCATTTTACATTGTGGGTGTGAAAATAGATTTGGAAATAAGTTTCTATTCCTGTTATAATCAACAACGCAATAACTTTTTATTAGACAAGATTTTTATAGCCTTTGGTGGATTATTTATATTCGCTTTCCATTTTGGGTAAATATTCTAAATACAATGTGATATTTAAGCATCATAAAATACGCACCAAATCGATAACTTTCGTGAGCGGTTTTAGCAGTAATTGAGAATACACGAAAGTGAAGAGGAATGCCTTTTAATTTTAATATAAGCCGTAAGACACTAAACAAAAATAGCTAAAAATATTTTTATATTACCTAAAAGTATCGGCAAACTAAGAGCGCTTAAGTAGCAGACGGCTCTCTGCTCACGAAATAAGAAAAATAATAATAGCATTTACAAATAAGCTAAATCTCATATTTGTCTATTAATTATTAACTTAATTATTATTAAGTATATCAAACAACACACTATATATAAGTATTGCTTAATAAATATTAGATTGCGAACAGTGCTAGGGAAACAATGATCTACCAGGTTTAAAGTAAAAACGCCTATTGAACTTAAATACTATACTACGTATTCTTTCGAAGTCGTAGTAAGTCCAGATTTGGAAAAAAATCCTCTACTAAAAAATAAGGGCGTATTTACAATTCAACGTGAACGGCAACGTTAAAGTAAAATTTAACTTGCTTGTTTTTAATGATGATAAAAAGCTTAATTGAGGGGTCTAAACGCAAAACCCGCCAAGTCCTCTTTTACTTTTAAAAAATCAGTTAACGCATTTTGCATCCATTGTTCAAATCGATTCAATGGAGTGGCATTCTTCCAGAGAACCAGTACGGCAAATGCCAAGCCACGCAATATAGCAAGTCATAGCTACAGCTGGGTTACTCTGGGATACTGAAAGTACTGCAATGCTAAACTCCAATCAATATTCTACTATTGTAAATTTCACAGATATTACGTCGAGTTATTGCTGAGAAAATAAAAGGTGTGCACTGTTCTTGCAAGGCA
>QYTT01084244.1:22418-45912 GCA_006980735.1 Dasypogon diadema
CAGGAAGAGATAGAAGATCTCCTCCAAATTTAATTTGAAAAATACGGGTATTATGCTGTATTAGTTGAAATGTATTTTTGTTTTTCGTTGAATTAATTTTCTGTTTTTTTTTTTCTTTTTTCTTGAATGAAATAATTCAATTATTATAAATTTAAGTTTAAGGAATTTCTTTCCAGAAGTTTAAATGTGAAAATCGTTTTGTTTATGTTTTTTTTTTTTAAATTTAATGAAATTTTATGTGTTTATTAAAAACCTGAATAAAGCTCTTTTGTTTTCTTTAATAACTGCAGCATAAGTCTTTCATTTCCATAGTATCTGCAACAAAACTGTCTCATTTTCTAGCAGAGTTCCAAAAGTCTCTCATTTAAAATTTTAATCCTCACAGGACTTTCCAAATAAGGACGAAAAATGATGGAAAGATACAAGCTCGTACAGGACAATATTATTGATGGTTTGGCGTCTTGAAATACGGATTTTACTTAAACCCACAGAAAATAACTGTTTTTTTTGATTATCTCGAAATCAAAAAAAAGTCAATGAGCGAGTTTTGCTTCTGGGCTCCTCATATATATCTTAGCGGAAGACAAGCCCTATAGAGGTGTGTTAGTAGTTAATCCATGGGCAAGTAAATCACCAGATTGCTGCAAGAGTTCAGGATAGATATTGTCCCTGCCTGGTGACGTAAATGGTTTGAAGGAGTCCATAGCCCATTTTACCTTGTCGATTGTTATAAGGTCCACGGAGTTTTCGCAAAATTCAACTGATGTTTGCTATGGCAGCGGTGATACCGAACCAGTTAGAGAAGTGTTCCTCCATTAAAACTTCAAAAGATTACCCAATCAAGATATCCCACGATGCCACGATTGAATGAGTACTTCGGAAAGGAATTTCCCAGCCTCTACACCTCGAATCATTTTCGTCTGTTACCCTAGCTGTGTGTCTCTCCATCAAACCGCAAGATTCTACCCTTTTCTACTTTTTGCTTTATTGTTAATACATCAAAAATTCCTCTGTGGCGCTCTAAGCTCATACGTGAGCCACGACGGATTAGAATCTTTCTAGATCCTTCGTACAAGACAAGAGTATTCGTAGCAGTCTACTAAAATGTGCTAAATAGGAAGTGAGTGATTGTGTCCTAACAAATGTCAAAATTCACTTGTCCCGCCATCAAATATCATTTGAATTCCAATAACGAACCAAACGCCCTCAATTCATTCAGTGAATAGAAACGGAACAGCCACTTAAAACCGTTGGAAAAGCACAGTAAGTGGGAAATCTCATCGGTACCAAGAGCGTTTTTTTAAAAATTGCGACAATAAAAGTGGATTTGTCACAATCCACCCCAAGAAAACATCTCAGCATTTTGCCGGGTGCAAAAGGATACGTCTTCTGAGCAGGGCTCCGACTGCTTTGATTGATCTGCCGATTTCCCTCTCGTTTTTTACACAATTCTTTCGAACGCACTGGACAAACAGACCGCCGTGCCTATTTGAAATTCGCCGGGTACGGGTGATATATTATGATTGATCATCGGCTAATTAAACAACCGAAGAAGTCAGTCTCTGCCAACAATTGGTGTCCTCGGCACGAAGTCAGCACAGCACCCAGGCCCCGGCCCCGTTCAACTAATGTAATTGGAAAATTTTATTTTATTTCATGTTCCACTTGTGAATGTGACGATGGCAGGATAATGTCGCAGTCGAGTGGTGAGAGCGGGGACAGGCCGACTGCAACTCCGGCTCCGGGTATCAACTTTATGCGAACATAAAGGAGGTTGCCATAATCATCACCGGATAAATTATGCATGAGTCGTAGAAACGCACAAAGAATTCCCCCTTTCGGTTCTGTGATTACACTCGGCACGATTTTTAGCTGCTCAACAGAGCAATTTGAGCACTTGAATCTTTAATAAGGCGCTGTCTTCGTTTGGTCGCTCTCATTTGATTACATTCGCAGATTTTCAAAGGAGCAACTTTGTCAAATTCCTAAATAAATGATAAGCTCACGTTTCGCGCCACTTTAGCTCTCTAATCGGGGCCTTCAAGACAAAGGTGGATAGGTAGCAACAGTGCCTGGGTCTCGGTTGGTACGGCACAAAGGATACACTTAAGCGCGCCTCCTGTGCAGTTTATGCGGCTGTGGGTGGGCAAGGTGGCCGGGTATTACACACTGCGCCCCCGATCCAGGAAGAAAGCCAATAAATTTCATTTTTCCCAATGTAACGCGTGTGTAATGTCATGCTCCTTTATTAAGTCCACTGGTCACAATGAATTTGGGCAATAACATCACACACCAGCCAGAGAGCCAGAGACACGGAGATTTATTGCCGGAGATCTTTCACGCAATTCCTGCCGATGGAGCGCCGTACAGCGGACTCCGTGCCGAGGATTTATTGCCGGACTGGAACAGCCTGATAATACTGAATGGGCTCCCTGAAGGCTTCACTTGTTTTTCGGTAATTCACAGCACACGTCAGATAATGGCTGACCCGCAACTATAGCCCCCACGGTGTAAGAAATGGGAAATGAATTCCTTTACTCACCCGGATGATGGCGGCGAACCAGGAACACCAGAGAAAATTAAAAGCGCCCCATAAAAAGCATTTAGAGGTAACAGATGTCCAGAATCCACCTGTAATGGGTGAAGTACCAACTTTGATGGCTACTTTCGGTGCAAAATTTCCCCCATTAAAAGTTTCGCCTTCTTACTACTGTTCAAAATGGAAATTTTGTCTATTCCGGGAGCTTCTGTGGCGGTGGTGGCTGAGGTTTTATGATGCCCAGAAAATGTGAGGGCATTTAAAATTTAGTAAAATGCAATTTTTTGTTCTTTTAAGATGTTGTTGGTTGGGGTGGTTCAGCATTGAATAGAATGTAGCGTTCCTGGTATTGATATTACAGAATATTGGATCAATGTGACAACAGTCCCCCTTTCACTTGCTACACAAAAACTGAGGAACGTTTGCACTTATTTCCTGTTTTTGGGTATATTTTCTTATATGTGTAAATTCAATCACATTTACCATTATCATGCAGAAAGGAAGAGAGGATGCTTCCACATCAATACCTGCAATCGAGCATCAACGATAGAGAAGATAGCCCATCTAGGCATGCTCTCAACTAGATTTTTCAAAATGATGACTCAGTTTTTTGCCACTCATCCATAACAACATTCTTGAGGACTTTGATATTTGAAGCATCGTTTGGTCACTCTTTTTTTTTTGACTCTATCCACAAATGCTCGAACATTATTCAAATCAACATTGAGAAGGAGTAACAAGAACGTTAAGGCAATCATAGACAAGCCAATTTTTACCATTCCAAAATGTGTGCTTTGGGTCATTTTCTTGGCAAATGGCAACATTTTCCTTAATACCTTGACTGAAGATAGTACCTCCAACCCATTAAGCCTTTAATAAAATGTAATTTCCCTACAACTGTTGCGGACATACATCCCTAAATTAAACAGGAACCCACCAACATACTTAACTGTATTCCTTACGCTTGTAGCCTTTCCATCGTACAACTCAGGGGGCTTCTTCCAAACATACGGTTGTCGCAAAATTTTTTAAATGCTGAGTTCCTTGGCATAGTATAGTTACCTCAGGACGGTCTGTAGTAAATCCTGCTAGGCCACGGTAAAAAGATGTCAGGGTGTTATTAGATGGTAGCATTTTTTACAGAACAAGGAGACATAAAGATCGATGGAAGATCACTAAAGAGAAATTAGATAGGAATTATTCAAAAATTGTATTCCACATTTATTTGATTTTTATCTTACTTTTTACCAAGTTGAAAAAAGAACAAGAAGCATCCTTAGACTGTTAAGAAATTCCCAGCAGCGGTTTGTCCGTAAATTTTTGGTTAGTAAGGAAAATCAGAATAAAATATCCTTCAACAATCCTCGTCCTAGCTACGAATACTAGTTCTGTTATTTACTTCCAGATGTCCTTTAAAAATCGTTTTTGTTTTATACGTTTTTTTCTTCATTTCGCCATTTTCCCGCCTCTGATGGCCATCCAATCATCCCGTTTCGATCGGGATTCATATGCATATTTGTGTGCAACAGGGACATAACGGCGTATGGCAGACTGGTCACCATTTTTCTCCACATCTCGGAAAAACTAATTCACTCACTCATTCCAAACTTGACGATAAGGTGGCGGCCACTAATGACTACTTGAACCATTTGCCCTGGAACACGACAATTTACACCGCCATTAGCATGCATTTGCAGCGGTGCACAAGTTCTTGAACATATTTCAGGGGAAAATTGTCCGAGCCATGCATGAAAATTGTCATTTAGTGAAAAGCACAAACTGGAAATTGGGCAAATGGTGGACGATTCTTATCCGCTGCGTAGTGCCACTAATGCCCGCAGCTCACGGAATAAATTGCGCCGTATTGGGCTTGTCACCTAACTTTCAGCGACTTGGCCACACTAAACAAAAACAGAAAGGAAAAAATCATTTGACTTTTCCGCAAATCACCGAGTCGTTGCAATGCCAAACTCCGCCTTAAGGGTTTCAGCTTGATTTCCACCGTGCGGAGCATCGGTGTGGTGGTGGTGTGGTGGTGCGGTGAATGAATCGAGCCATTGAGCGCGCCTCCTAGCTCTTCTCGGACTTGGGATCAGAGGAAGTGGGCAACCGCCCGGGCCGGCCGCAGTTGGCAGTTCCAATCCAACTGGAATTTCATGCATAAATCAGTTATAATTGTGGCATTGCATGTGTGGTTGTTGCGCGTCGTTTATGCAAATTTCGAGAGTCGTACACGCCGGGCCGGGCCGGGCAGCCTCCGTGCTCTGTCAAACTTATACACAGTGCTGCGATTGCAAGCCAGTGCACTCGCGCACAGGAAGCACTAATGCCGCACAGACATGCCATGGTGCCGTTTGCTCCTCAACGAACAAATTAAATTAATTCCTTGCTCTTAGTGCAGTTGGAATGGAGCTGTGATTGCAAAAATGAAACAAAAATCGAGTCTCAATCGGCTCAGTTGTTGCTCCGTACAAGCACACCACAACGCTTCGCTCTTTGCTGCCCTGCGATGATGCTGAGTGTGTTGGGTGCCTGTGCCTGAAAGGTGAGCGGCCCCGTCCCCAGCGCCCCAAAGTCAACCTGAAAATCAAAATTACGAGACGACTCCTTGCTTCGAATCAATCAAATTAAAACCCATTGAAAGAGACCTTTCGATTCTCGTTCGAAGCAATCAATCTATTTGGAGTGCAGCGCGCCCGCGCCCCCACCCGTCCATCGGCAACATATTTATAAAGTTGTTTAAAGCCTATAATTTGCGGAGATTATATGAAATTTAGTTTTACATATACGCGGCCCTTGCATCAACTGGCCCAGGCTGTGTACAGCGAGCGGGAGGTGGGGTGCGCCCCTCTGCGCTCACTCCCCCGTCGGTGTGCACCAACTTGCAACTCTGCTTCGTTTTTAATCTTCGAATTAAATCAATAATTTACGTGACAGGAATATCATAGAGAAGCAATTTGGCGGCGACCAATCAGAGCCCCGTTTCTTGCGTCTATTGATTTCTTTTTGTTGGGACGATTTTGGTCGGTCGGGCTCCCAGAGTCCCAGTCCCAGCCATCAGGGCACAGCGCGCCCAACCGAATTCACCGCCAGATCCAGACGAGATGCGATGAAATTGCGCTCTTGGTTTTGCCGCCAATTTTTATTAAAATGTGGTCGCCAGCAAGAGATAAATGACGTTTCGTTGACGATTTGTGATTTGCATGATTATTTGCGGGCGGGACGCGGGGAGTTATCACAGCAATTGGCCGGGGAGAAAAAGTGGTGGAAGAATTTAATCTTGAGATTGGGTGGACTCGGAAGGACGTCTAAAATTATTTGATTTCATACCAATTTCATAAATCAACTTTGGTTTGTTTTGTTTTTTTCATTGGTAAAAGAAGGCAGCAAGCGCCAAAGTCTGACCAAAAGTTTCAGAAAGGATACGTCCTTGACCTAAGCTGGGAGAGCATTTGATATATGGGAGAAATCTGCCGCCTTCGTGTTCTGGAACGCCATTCGAGGATTGAATTTCGAGGCTTTTCAGGCTTTTTAAAAAATTGGAGAAATTGCGCTATAGGGGTGCTATGCGCGGTAGCTCAACGACCTTCTGCTCCCACTGATTACCTCTCAGATAACCGAACCACACCATCAAAATGTATCGCTCAAAACATTTGTTAATTGTTCTAAAAACTACCAAGAAATCTCAATTCCCTGCCCCAGTCCTGTCAATGTTATTATTTTTTATAAATTTTCAATATTTCCCACGTTGCTTTTACCATGCAATGGATGCAATTTCGTAATCCCCTCCCCATTGTGCTTAAACTTGTTATCGTATCCTTGCACCTCTCTCTAATTAAGCAAAAGTATGAAAATTAAAAATTGCACCAACTGTCGAAGGTCTTTTAAATTTTCCGGAAGGGAAGCATTTCCAAATTGACTTTATACATCCTAATCGCCCTGGAAATAATCCCAGGAATCAATCATGAGTCCATTAAGACGCCCGGTCGCTGGAGTGACCCCCAATTATTTTTCCATCTTTCACAGAAATCACCCTTTGCTGGTGCATCAGTTCTTTCGCCACTGTTTACGTCCCTGAAGCAAAAGTGTGCGGGTGTGTGTATGTGTATGTGTGACAATAACGAAATGCTCAATTCGATAAAATTCCAAAATTGAAACGTAATGGCATTACGTCGGGTTGATAGAACCTCCAATTTGACTGGTGATCTCCAATTCCCGGGGGTATTCTGCTCGAATGGTGTACGCTGGGGGCGAGACCGGCAATTGTACCTTTTGACCGCCATCGTATTCGGGCGCGCATCTGGAATGTCCCGGCGGGCGGTGGAGACATTACTCCATCCGCCTACTCCCAAAGATATCAAAAGTAGAAATAAATTAATTACGGCATTCCTTCCGTGTGTGTGCTGCGACCGGGACGCTGTGGCGACGTACGGCTGATGAAAGGAATCCGACAACAACCGGAGGCAACCCTTTCGAATCGCACGGAAAAATCCTCCCATAGTCGAAAGATGTCTGCCGACACATAATTAATAAGACGAAGCACACGTAATTATGTTCTTGCCGCTAACAGGCGTTCCATTGGTTTTTATTAAATTCCTTGCGCTCATCCAGAGTAGGAGCGAGACTGGGACTCGCAAGGATAACATTGTGAATCCCAGTCCAAGGATGCCATTAAGAGTCGGGATGTCTGCTGGAGCAGGTAAATAAGGCACTTCTCCGTTGCACAGGGAATGGGCGAACAAATGTGATTCCACTCCCGGAAACATGTGTGGTCACCGGAAGACGCTCACTAAACCCGCTCAGAGCAGAGCAGAAAGCATAAATCCCCGATACACGACAAATTAGCCAATTTCAATTCCTGCCAGACTCTCGTCTTATGAGGAAACAAATTAAGTGGCATTTAGCCTGATGGCGTATTTGTAACAGACGGTCCCCGGCAGGTAGAGAAGTATCTCGATCCGGACGGATCCGGACCAAGACTTATTCCTTTAAGCGTGTGGCATGAGCTCGTTAGTCTTCGGCACTCCAGCCAGAGGAGGACTGAGGAATGGCCAACATCTTTATTTACCAGGAGCCATCGTGGGTCGTTTCAACTAACCGCAGGTGTTGCAGTTGTTCAGAGCTTTGCATTAATTATGACGTTGCAGAAGTTGAGCAGATATGGGACCACGTTCGGCTTTAAGGCCCCCATTTATTGGCGTCGGGGTTATTTATCCTTCGGTCCAAATCCTTTTCACAGACATTAGGCATTCAATGTCTCGGAATAGTTGCCTTTTCCACAGAGGAGGTGGTTGAAAAGATTCTCGGTAGCTGTAGCCATCTGTCATTCGGTTCAAGGAATAGTGTTCCTTTGAAACAGAGGAGTAACGTTATCCAAGAGATGATAAATATCGTGGCATGTATTGGCCGTGTTCATGGTCGGAGACCTGTCGTCGAACAATTTGTTCAAATTTTAAGTGTTCAAGGTTTCTGCAATGCGCCTTAACCCTCCAGGCTAGCCGATTACCAGCCGTGCTCTCCGAACAGCTCCCTAACAAACGCATTAAGGAGCTAATGTGGTGAAGAAACTCCTAGACACCCGCCCGAATTTACATTTTGATTGCAGTACATCGTCTTCTTATCGCTTCATGCCACATCTGAGCCACCCCATACCCCTCCCTCACTGTTCGGCATGTATCAAAGCATATTTTTATTCTACTGGAACGGTTTTATGCTTTTTCAATAAACATTTATCCGATTTCATTACCCCCAGATCTATCTATCCGGGGGTGCCGCCTGGCTTTGAGGGTGAATGGGGGAACCAATGAGATGAGAAAAAATCTAAAAATATTTGGGATTGTTCCCGTACATTTATGCCGTCGTTTTTCTGCTTTCCGCTCGCTCTACTCCTAGGGTTTGATTTTCCCGCTGCCCCGGGGCATATTCAATATCACATTTTTGTATACTGCCAATTTTCCTTCTTTTTTATTTTAAATTGCAGCAAAAATATTGAATCAATTTCAGGACGCTGCTATTAATACTGTGGAGCTGGAGTACCTGAGGCGGAGTTGTGCTTTGTGCTCCTTAATTTTCTCTTAATTTAACCCTTTCACGGCTATGTTTGTGTTTGCTTTACAGTTGTGCAGGGGCTGCATTAGCTCGGTGTCTGCCACCCTGAAAGATACAACCGTGGGAAAAGTAATTAAAGTGAAAATTTCCACTTTCATTGTTTCCACAGTTTTAATATCGTCTGTTGAAAAGTGTTGTTTCCAACTACTGTTGTGAGTTTTTGAAAACTAGTCGAAAGACGTTGGGCAAGTAAGTATCAATTTTGCAAACAAACTGAAGATTAAATCCAGCCGGAAATTTGGTAAATTGTGACTCTTAAGGATTTCTTTTAACAAACCAAAGAGAAATGTTTTGTAAAAGAAAAATTAGCAAATGCTAACCAAGTAGAGCACTCCATTCCAGGTAGTTCGGACTGATTTTACAAAAGAAACGCAAGACGGCGCTGCAATCACAGAATATGACGGTTGGAGGTTAGACGAACTTTTAAATTTAAGATAAAAATGCATAAATTTCGCAATGCGGTTAAAAGATAACTTTCGTGATTGTGACAAAAGAGAATCAATCGAACAGACGACAATTTCGAGGAATTCCTAGCTTTTTCGCTAATTTCACCTATAATGTTTTCACCTTAATTCAGTCCCAATTTAACCCTTTTACGGCACCGTAACTCTTTGTCCTTTCTGCTGCTTTTGTCACGACCCCGATCGCTCCAAAGTGCTCCAACCAAATATACATTTGCGAACAAAGCAAACGGGGAGCAATTTAGACGCACAAAAAGCACGTCCTTTGCGGAACAGGGAAAATTACACTTTTCCACTATGTTTGCTTATGTTTCCAGCAATTTGACAAAAATTGAATTCATCAAATCCGCCGTTTTGACAGTCAAACAGCCGAACAGTAGCAGCACGGCTGGTATCGATTCATTCCGTGTCACCTTTGTGTAGCGGCAACGCCACCGCCACCGCCACTGCCGCTGCCCTAGCCTATTGTTCGGGCGAAGCTGATGTGAAATGGATTTTCCCCTGTTTACCTCGTCGTCGTTATCAATTACTTTGTCTCGCAAATATTAGTGCCATAGAGCCACTGTGCCGCCCTCTACGGGAGGAAGAAAGCGTTTTATGCCAATACGAAGCATATGGCTCAGGCTCTCGACAGAAGTCCTGTTGAGCGTTTAGCCGCGAGCCCGGTGCGTATTTACCGTGAAATTTGGTTCAATCGATTGACAGCGATGGGGGAGGGTGTGTGATAACAGTTGGATTAAATAATAAACACGGGACCGCGTTTCATTGCACCTCGCAACCTTTCACCAGCCTTTAATTGTTTGCGCGCTGCAAACACGACTCATTCTCTGTCAATAGCACGAAAGACGGAATCAGTTGACGCCGCTACCAGTGCAAATCAAAACTCGCACAGAAGTTGTAGGAAAACAGCCGAAAGGTGGAAAACATGAGAAATCGAAGAGCACGTGGCAAATCCAACCCTTGCGAACTGAGGGGTTGGTTAACGCTATTTTAAATATTTTCATTTTTTTCACTCCGCTGGACTAATTAAAATTCGAAATCGCTCCGGGCCGCATTGGAGCAGGACGCACCCTTGTTCCAATTGAAACTGAACATCTCCATTTCGATTGCTCCGAGGAAGGAAATCGCCGGTACTCAGAAAAAATGCTTCCCTCTGCAAATGTTTGCGGAGGAGCGTCGAGTCGAGCGTCCTTTTGAACCATCTCCGAAGTGCATTGAACCGAATTCTGTAATTCGGAAAGAACTTTAAACTTCGCCACCATCACCACCACCGACGCATCTACCCTGCTTCGTTACCAGCCAGCAAGTTGTACAACGGCAGCAACTCAGGTTTCATTTTCATCAAAATTTTCATGAAACGCAACAATTTCGACATTTCAAGGCATTCAGAGACGTCTTATTACATATGAAAAGTTTTGGAGGGACGCGGTCGGGACGAGCGGATTCATAGAGCTTGGAAGTATCAGCTAGCAGCCAAACATTTCCATAGAGAGCGCAAGAGTTCCGGATGGGCGGGGAACGCTTTTCGTAAATTCAAGAAATAACCTGAACTTGCTGTACTCGGAAGTCTTAGATGAAAATCTCATACAAGATTGATGGCGTTAAATTGTAGACTTTGTTTGTGAATAATAATCAGGGCGCAAGCTGATACCCCGTACTCATATAAGTGAAATAATAAATCCCACGGATTTAGTGTAGTCTCCTTACCTTATAATGGCAGAAGACGCTGCTGCCTGGCGGTGTAATTACATCGGATACGCTGGAATTGGAACGTACAGACGTATGTGATGCGAACGGGAATTTATTATTCGATGCGGAAAGAAATGGGGTTGGTTTGTTATTAACGGACTTTGCATTTCAATCAACACACACCACCATCAGGGCCACAAGCATTGATAGCATGTCGGGTGAACTACCCTGTGAACTGTGAACCCGTATATGTTTTCAGTTGGTGTTCTTTGTGTGTTCGTCAAAATCAACGTATTAAATGGCGAGGCTTTAGGAGGAAAATACTAAGTCTAATGTGCAAAGTTATTATATCAAAGAATTTTAGAAGCTGATTAAAGGTCCGACGGTTGAAGTAATCTCTGGCTGCTGTTACCAAAGTACTTGAAGGAAAATTCTCTCCAGATTCTGAACACTATTGACTAAGCTACATCCTAAATGAAATGAAACCTATTTTTGCAGAAGCTCTTAATTATTATTGATTTAAGGTTTATTTTTATGTTAAAATTTGACGCAAGAGGTGATTTGATGAAATCGAATGTACAATACAACAAAAGCAAATGGATCTTATTTTAAGGTATTGCCTTAGGGAACAACCGTGTGATGCACACAACACGGTTTAGGCAGAGGGGAGTTAGGGAAAAGGAAATTGGGAGATTTTAGCCTGACAAATGTTGCTATTGGGCTACAATTTTTGGCATGAAATTATTACTGTGCAAAATCCCAGCAGCTTGAGCAGTATATTTCATATCAGTAGAATTGTCTCGACCACTGGTACCCAGGGCACGGCGATGTCCTGTGCAAAATTCGAATATGAGTAAATATAAATATATATCATAAAGATAACAACACATGATTATTACATTATTGTAACATATTATAATATGTAAGCGGTAAGCTTGGCAAAACGAAGCATCCTGGCATCTGGCTTAATAGTCGTTCTTCTTTCAAGGATCATATGGATGCCATATTGCTAATAAAGCTGATGCTACCCTTAACTTCATTAATGATCCTTTCATACTTTTGACAGATCTATACTTGAGTAGGATCAGATCACATCACATTGAAGCGGTCCAACGTAATTTTCTTAGATATGTATTTTGGGATCTCCTCTGGAATAATCCTTCTAGCTTATTTCCATAAACGGGCAGATTGAACCTTGTTTCACTTCATACCCTAGAAATGAGCCACAACCGACTGTATGCATGGTAGAATTTATTCACCTGAACTTTAATATTTCTATACCTGCTCGTACTCTCACACATCACATCCTTTCGTGTCCGTGTCATCGTACTAATTATGGTATTCATAAGCCATTATACTGCAATCTTTTGCGACCAGGGATTAGTAAATTCGTAAATACTTTTAAACAATATTTGGAACAGTGCCCAAAATAGTTCCACCTTTCTTCTTAAATCCATCGCTAAAAACTATTAAACCGTAAACTACAATAATAAATAATTGATGTCCTGGCAGGCCATTTTTATAATTCTTCCTTCATCCTCCGCGTATATTCATCAGTACTATAATAGATAAAGCTTGTGAGATGACCCTTTACTAGCGCTCTTACAATTTCTTTTGTCAGATAACTTACGCCTTTGAGACATGTATACCTTTGCGGAGTAAATGTTCTCTAATTTTTTCTGGACCTATACCTTGCGAAATTTGTCAAATACTTCCAGTTCTCGTTGCTGATCTGTAAACCTATTCTATGAATAGAGTCTTCTAACTCTGCTGTCATGCATGATTTCGGAAAGATCTCTACCTATAAAGTCCAAATCGTCTGCATGACAATGCTGTAACTTTGATTTTTTAGATTGAAAAATTTAGATATATTTAATAAGACTACGACAATGTTCGACCTCACCCTTCACCTTGAATTTAAATTTCGGTAGCGGTTCATTTGTGCTATATACCGAATACCGCTGTAATCGCTAGAAATAGAAAAAGGCACTGAAATAGATATCGGCTCCCGATTTAAGGAGAGTTCAAATTTTTTTATGCATATGTACATAATTTTCTTTAACACATTCGACCCGACGTGAACCGCCGGGAGTTCACACAAGAACTTTAAAAGGAAATTACACGATAAAATAAATACAACAGGAGAAAACCCCAGTTTGAACGCGTTAAATTTACAAATTATTATGATTTGGGTAATTCTGTTAAGTTGTAAAATAGAAAGTTGCAGTTATCATCTCTTGTAAAAAATTGATTCAACTTAAGCCCTCCGCACCAATCGTTGAAACTTCACTTTCCTAAAAATCTTTCTAAATTTAACACGACCTTTCCACTTGCCTGAAAAATGACAACGCCAGGACGACACAGCCCTGAACAATGTCACACACTTTAAAACCGGTCCAGATATCGTTTAGTACTCCCTTCTGAAAGGCGCTGTTAACGCCACGCAATGAATGCGAGGAATTTGAAAAGTTTTTAATTAATTAACTAAGATTTTCCCTTTTCCACAAAGGCGACCACTTGTTTCCCGGATCGTCGACTAGGAGAACATCATAAAATCCGCAGGAAAAGTTTCATCTCGTCTGGCAGGCACACCTTATTAAACCCTGTTTCACCACGGCCAGAGTATCATTTTTGACCCCACGGAAATCCTTCATGGGCACAACACAGATGTGTGTGCCAGGAACACACTCGCTCTTGGTCTCGGTCTCGGTGCCAGCTCCGGTGCTACATAAATCTGACCATCCCCGAGGCCACATCGGCAAGGCAAATAAAAGTCCGTCCATTCAGGAGGGTGACAGAGCTTTTACGCCAAATAAATAAATTGCCGACAATTACTCTGTTAACAAGTTTTATTGACTCTTAAATGCTTTTTGTCTATTTACGGCTTGCCTTATCCGGACTCCTTTCCGCCTGTGTCCCATTTTCCGCTAGATCAATCTCTTCCGTCACACGGCCCGGCCGGCTCACGGGGTGTCACGGCTCGGGCGCCTCGGACGGATTGAGATTAATGTCGGGAAATATTTTTGCGATTCGCTCGAATGTTTGGATTTCAAATTGAAAAGTGCTCTGGGGCCGGATCCTTCCGAGATTTACCCAAATTCATTGCGGCAGCGGCACTACTAGCACAAAGCTCCGGAGTAACTGAAGCGAAACGATGGCACGTGACCAGCCCCGGCGTTACACAGCCGCCGGGTCCATTTATCGAAACGCTGACCACCGCTATTTATATTGTGGGAAGGCCATGGCATCCGTCTAGTTGAATACTCGCCCTTATAAATGCGGCGGACTTAAATTGAAATATTCAAATGGACCTCCTGACCGAATCGGACAGGAGGCGATAGTGGGGCGGCTTACAGCAGGTCACAGGAGTGGGGAGCGACTGTCGAATCCGAAGTGCAAATGTCACACGGTATTCAAACGGACGGAGATTAATTGCTCTTATGGAGGTTGGTCCTCTTAAGCTCCGTTGTCAGTTAGTCGACGACGGTGTTAAACCGGTGCAAGGATGATCCGGCGTTCGGGACTATACGAAGATGGTTGTGCGATGGTATCAATGGAGCGTCGCGAGATTTACACGATTGCCCACGACGGTCGCGGGTGAACGAATTACGTGAATCGTTCCCGAGGGGACAGAACCAATCAAACAAGAATTCAAGATGATTTCGGATCCCAGTCATTTATCTAAATTAATTCCTGTCGTTTACATCGGAAAACAAATCAAAGATTAGAGAAATATACGAAAATTGAATTGGGAGCAGCCCTGCTCCCCAACACTTGACAAACAAAACGGCAGCATCTAGCCTTTGAAGAGTTCGCCTACGATCCACCCGTTCTGGGAAGATTGATTTACCCCAGCAGACAAACGAAAGACTAGAAGCGCGTGTTCTCCTCTTTGTGAGGACGATTAAAACTTCATCCGGGCAGTGGGGGTGACATTTAACAAATTGTTCCGATGAATATGCCATCGGAATCAGTTGCGTTTCGAGCACTGCGATGAGATACTATGATGTCGTCAGGTAAGCGGGCTATTGGGGCGCAATTAAACGCAATTTCGAGGCAATCCAGTGGCAATTCCGTCAAATCTCTGTAGCTGACAGCTCGGAATTCCGAATTTCGTCTTCGAGGTGCACCCACCTCCTCTAATCAATTCCTCCGCCTTTCACCAGCCGACTCGAGCTAGGAAGGGTTGCGAAATCCTCGCAGTCAGGGGGCTCTGACAACTTCCCGCCAACTCGTCGCAGCTAGGAGTTATCACTGCCACTTGTTGACAAACGGAAAGTGATTCCGCAAATAGGAAAAAGGCCAACAAAAGTCAATTTCATGCGAAAATAATCCCCCTGGCAGGGAGCGAGTTTAGTCGGCGTAGTCGATCCCTTCGACTTCCGAGGAGGGTGAATCGAACAGGCAGAGTGGTTGGCAAATGGCAATAGCAAGCGAAGTCACAAAGTACACTGCAGAGCCCCGATTTCGGCACTTCTTACATGCGAGCGATTAAAAATCTCAAGCAAGACACCTTCAGCACTCGACTTTGCCTTTGTATTTCTCCAGAGAGACGGCAGCTCCTGAATTTGGCCGTACCCCATCCCTCATTTCTCGTTTTTTATTTACTTAAGCGGCAAGTCAATTAGAAAGATAATTTTTCGGCTGGTGTCAGACCGTCACCGAGTCTAGCAGATGAAAAATCGCCATTAGCTGCAGAATCTCGGGCGAGATATACCGCGGTCCCAGTTGTTCCCGAGGCGTGATTAATGGTCCTAGCTCGTCCTCCGGGGGTTTTTATGTTGTACGAGCGAAAAAATTACACCGAGAAGTAAAAATTCAATTTGTTAGCGAGGCGGCGGCATGTCACTTGATTTCTCTAGCCATTTCCTGGCAGACCGGCGAATCAAGAAATCTCCGCGAGCCCTGTCCAATCCCAGCGAGTGGGAAGCATCCTCAGGCTCAACTTTGTCACACTCTGCAACTAGAATGTGCCTTCGATAGCGCGTGATTAATGGTCGTTTGTGAATTGAAGTCTATGCTGGAAACAGACCGCACTCCACACGTCCTACACAACGTCCTTATCTCGTCAGGGGTACATGGGGGCAACGTTCAACCACCTCGCACCGGCATTGACAGTTCTCTAAGTGCGAATTTATCGGATCTAGCCCGAACACGAAAGCATGTGTCAATACAATTCGCCTGGAAAAGTTCACAGATAAATCCACTCCCAAATGTAATTACCCCCCCGGCTCCGCCGGGAGTGTCTAGAATCCGATCCAGGAGTACTTTCGTCACTGGTTGAAACGTCATTTGTCAAAAAAAGTTTGTCATCGTGTTACAGCGGCAGAATGTCAAAACAACATTTCCACTGACTATGCGAGCTGGAATGAGAAAGACACACACACCCACCCCTCCAAAAACTAAGGCGTTGAAATTGTGTCTGATGCCTGTGCCTGCACCCTCTACGATGATGTGAGGTGCCGAGATAAATGTTCTGTTTTTCCTACGTTTTTTTCCTCCTTCATGTTGCTCTCCTGCCAGAAAAAAAAACACGTCAGAAGGAATACTCGGGTGCTTTTGTTCAAATAAAACACCCCGACTATTGGGGTTGGGCGCACGCACAGCATTTCTTGATGGGATTTGTTTTATGAGAACTTTTGTGTCGCAATTTATCATAATCCCGACCGAAAGGTGAACCCTTCAAGGCACCTTCCTACCGGAAGATGAAAACGATAGCTCATTGTGGGCTTTTTAAATTTTTGAAAAGTTCCATTTGAAGTCTTTCATTTTATCTACTTCTATACCCAATATAGACCAGTACAAATCTGCTAATTTAAAATTGCCAAAACACATACTTTCTTAGTGAAATGTGCAGTATCAGTTGACAGGAAAAGCAGATTTAAAGAGTAGGAAGTTGAGTTGTACTGGTAATCAACTGTGCCCAGGATGCAATGCTTCCAGACAGCATACCCAACTCTTTTCAATGTATGCGCCCGCCCTACCATTTTATTCCACTTGTCTCAGAACCGATGTCCCCAAAACACTTGCTTCAGTTTATTCTAAATGCAAAAATCTAAAACCCCCGTCAGCGTTATTTACATCATACTGGCTAGCCTTTTCATACTGAGTCATATGTTGGTCCTTCGAACCGGATTTCATTTTATACCCCAGGCAATTTCAAACGATTAAAAGAATTTCAACTCACTTTTCATATCTTCTTCAAGATGTTTAGCGTGAATAAATAGTTAAAGCTGCTCTCCAAATAGCACGAGTAGACAAATGACAAAATTTTCTCTCTTTTATGAATAGGCTGCGTAATATGGGAGATTATTTTTGATTATAAACAAAGGGATGGTATCAGAAGAAGCTTCAAATGGCATTCCCTCTTCTTTTAAGTTACTACAATTCATTTCGATTAAAAAGTAATTCTAAGGACCTGAAAGAGATCTTGTAAATCCTGATTATATAGAGATCTTGATAGATTCAGACAAAACAGATTATAGTATATTTTAGCATTTCGAGCTGAATATATTCTTAAGCTCAGAATAAAATTTCTCAGATTCAGATTAGGAATAATCACCATCATCACCAGCAACAATAATTTCCGATTGTTTCTAATAGTTTTAAACACTGATCTCTTGGTTAAACTGACAATAATTGAGAAATCACTGGATCATTCACAGTCCCAAACAATAGTTCAACATGGTCTCTTGCACTATCCAAAACAAGAAATTTACCTACTTTGCTAAGAAAATTTAGAAATCCCTTGAGATAACTAAAGAACAATTCTTCGAAAGGAAAGTACAGTGGCCTTATTATTTGCCTTACCAATGCTGAGGAAATCTTACAAAAGAACACTTCGCCAAATACAACAACCCCAAAAGCCACCTGTTATTGTCCGCGTATCACCAGTTGTAGTACAAACAGAGCAGATAAATCTGAAGGAAGAGAACAGCCCAACAGCAGAAGGGAACCCACCTTAGCGCCAGGCCAGGCACCCAGCACCACCATTCACAGCCACCCTGTGGCAAAGGGGTGACCAAGTTTTAAAGAGATTAAGTAATTATGTCCCACAAAGGCGGCCGACGTAAAAAGCCGCGATGACTCAAAAACGCCTTCGAATGGGGAAATTATTACTGGAATTCTTTTCATTTCCTGCCGGTGCTGGTTTCTTTTGTTGCGAAGAAATTATGGGAAAAACTTTTAATTGGGATCCTTTAAATGGGAAGAACACTTCCCGTGCTGCCGGGGCTGACTCATTGTTGGCCATTCAGAGCAGCTTGATCGCCCCGGAGCAGGACAGGGGGCACCGAACAGAGAAATTCGATACACAAAAGCAAGAGCTCTATTGACTATGTTCGCGACTGTTGAATGGGGTTGGGGATGGGGTGCAGGCTCTTTTACTCCATCAGGGCGCACTTTCTAACCTGCTTTTCGTGGCGAAAATTAATTATGAATTTTCTTTTTGAGAGAATTTTATTCTCAAGAAAATTTCATTTGCTCGTCCACCCCCCGCCTCTTTCGTACCCTGCACTGACAGGTTTAACAGAGCTCCGCGACCGCCATATTTGCTCTATTGTGTATACATTACAGCGCCGTTTTTTTCTCCGCCCGAATTGGAAGCGCATTGCTCATTCGATTTTAATTAATTTCGCAGCGAAAAGGGTTCGCACGGTGCTTCCATCTTGCAGCGAACTGAAATTGTTTTCATTGTCGTTGTCGTCATCGTCGTCGTCGAAGTGGCAAAAAGCCTGACAAGATGGATTGGTTTCATTTTTGTGCCCAGCAGCAGAACAGAACGACCGCAACCCTTCAAACCCTTTTGCCTGTCCTGCAAGCCAGTCGAGCTGTGCGTTACTAGTCAGTTCAGGCTCACATGAATAGCTCTCGGCTCTACTCAGACGACCGTCTTGAAGGATCACTGGATCCCTAAGTTTCGACGAATTGTTTAAATTTAATTCGTCATTAGCATAATACGCCATCCATCATAGCTGTCAGGAACTGGTGAGCAAATTCGATCAGCCGAAATTTATTTACATTTTATGCTAACGCCGAACTCGATACTCCACCGGCTAAGAAGTATGTGGAGAGCAGCAATAATAAACTACAGCAACGAATACAGAAAGTAAGTTTGTGACATTTTCGCCCAAGAACGTGGACGTTGATATGTTCCTAGATGTATTTTTAAGTTTGTACAAGTGGTTGTGGTGAAATGGGGTCAGAAATTGCAAGATTTCTGAAAAATACGGAACACAATAATTTCTACGCCAAACGGAAATACGATTTTCAAATTAATTAATTATCGAACAAAACGAGATAAGATGCCATGGGTAATATAGGAAATACTGCAAACAGGAAAAAGTACGAATATTCCTAAAAGTTACCATCCATAAAAGTCGCTGCAAAATACTCATTAACCGTCGAAATTCAAAGATATTAAGCCATTGAAACCCTTCAAATTGTTAACAAATTAAAATCTAACAGAATTGATAAAAGTTTCCTGACAATTCTATTGTAATGTTTACGAATTTATTATTGACATAGATAATTAAAAACAAGAGAAGGTAAAGAGCTGAAAAATGGTAAGCACTCATCAGTCTTTAAGACTGCCACTACAGAGCGGGGCAATAAAACTTTACGATAAGAACTTCAAAATATTTTAATAAAATTTGCAATATATGATCATAATTCTAAATAAAAATGTAATAAAATATTTTAACGACTTAGAGACTTACCTGTAAAATGATTTCCTTTTATCATATGTGTGATTACTCCGACAGAAAAAAATCACACACTTCATTTCACAAAATGTCACTGCACAAGATTTGAATTACTGACAAGAACGTTTTACTTTAACAACAAACTTGGTATTTAAAATATTACACAATTTTAGACTAGAATACGATTCTTTACAACATTTATGCACCTGATTTTATTTCCGATCGCTAAAGTTTTGCGAATCCACATGATGAACTGTCAAACAAGGCTGACCTCTTATCACAAATCTATTTCACCAGTAACTAAAAGTGCTTATTTCACATTTTACACAGTACAGCTTCTTCTTTTATTTTATCTCTATGCACGCATTACTAACGAATTCTCTCCATTCAAAAACTTGCCTGGAATATTTTTCAAGTATTTTCGTTTTGCACAAATCAAACTTCATCTGACTCTGAATCTGAAACACCAGATGTCGTTTGGGTTGTTATGTTGAATTCTATGAAACTTCAATTGTTGCAATTTCCAAGAAGTTTTGGCACAAAAAACTACCAAAAATTACAATTTCACGCTTACACAAAATGCGTGTTTATTGATACACAATTTCTACTGCTTTGTGCAACATTTTGAAGTTTTCAATGTAACAATCGTAAAAGTGCAACTTTAAGGATCGTATGTACTAAGTGACGTCTGATTTAGACTTAAATTTTGTAATTTAAAATTTTGTATTGTATTGTGCTGTATTGTATTTAATATTATACCAAGCTTTTAACAGACTTACTGTATAGTATGGATTGATTATCAAGCAGAACTCGAGAGAAAACCAAAGAGTCCAAGTCATTTCTACAGAAAACAATTGCAATGCAATAGACTTAGAAGTTTATTATCTGGGACCCAAGCAGATATAGATACTAGGCCGTCATTTATTTTGCCTATTAATGTACACTTGACAATAAACCGCATATAAATGGGTCTTTGCAAACTTTGTAAACATAACCAATGGACAAACCGGTGTGTCCTGAGAATCAAAAGTACCCTTAAGCATCATTTTTCTTGATGCATTTTATGTTGAAAGAGAAAATTTTGTGTTTGTAGAGACATTGTCAGTTGTGAAATACCCGAAATATCCTTTATTTACATGTGTGTTAGTGCAATGCAGTCACGACTCGTTCCCTCTACCCTCTTGCCTAAAAAACCAGTTTGTCCATTGGTCATGTCTGCAAAGTGTGCGAAGACACAATGAAACTTACAGTTTTTAATTTTTGAAAAAAAATTTTAACGTACCAAATGATTAAGCCGGTTTACCCAGAGAATCAAAGTACACTTTACACACCTAAAAATCTGGTCTTGTCTGAGACCTGAGTAGTGACTACAAAGTGTGCGCTGGCTGAATGAAAATAGCAACGGACCTTAACCAGATCCATAAGAAACACCATTTGCATATGGTCGAAAAGCCTGAGTATGAATTATTGTAATGCACTTTCTGCTGATGTCTTCTTAAGTAACAAAAACTGAACGTTATACCAGCTCAACAACTTATATAGTCTTTTCAATTAATAGATATTCTAAGTCAGAAGTAAAAAATTAACATTTGCAAAAATCTGAAAGCATCAAGACATCTGTGAGGGTGGTAATTTTTTTTGGGTGCGAGTGTTCGCATTAAAAGCTAAATCTAGATACATATATTATTTTTGCAGACTATGGCGTGAATTTTCAAAATTTCAACTGTATTCGATACCATTCCCTTGGGACATATACCAAAAACCTACCACAAATACTGCTGACTTTTCTTAGAGTTACTTCGCTTTAAAAGTACTGAGGAATGAAAGTCTTGCAGATCGTGATGAAACTTACCTATATTAGAGAAATTCGAAAAAATTGACACGTATTTCGTTATTCCTGTCCAAAGAGGTTGGGGAGGGGTGTTCCAACCCTCCAAAGCTTGGGAGGGAAAATGAGTTTTTTTTAAATATCCTTCGAACCTCTCAACCGACTTCGATGAAACAAATTCCACAATGTTTGTTTCGTTTTCACCCCCTAATCAACCGGTGGAGTTAGGATGAGGGGATATATATAACATATTTTGTTGTAGCAGACTGTAGAAACTGGACTTTTGAGGGGTGGGTTTTGCCCCTTTACAAATCAATACCATTCCCTGTCATTAATATCTTTTATCTGTAAAACAAAATTCAGTCCTTTAAGGTAATTGCGAGAAATTTTAATGTGATATATGAAATTGCAGAGATAATTTTTTCGATCGATTTGAGCTAATATCGGGTTGAGAATGTGAGTATAAATATCTGAAACATAAAAATTACTGTATGACCTTACTGCAGTAAAATTACATAGTTAATGATAGTACAATATTTTACTTTTCTACACATTTATTCAATGTTAACTTCATGAAATTTGAAAATGACTTTTGCAGAAAATTTAGTAACAGTATAAAAATATTTCACAAAAGAATTTTTATTATTTTGTAAAGGATAAAAGATGAATCCTCTGTAGATATTTTTATCCGTTTTATTATCTTGTTTACTGGACTACTCTGTGCACTATTCAAATTTTGCACTTAAGCTAAATAAAAGTATAAAGGGGCATTTAAAATGCAACGTGAACGGCAACGACATAGTAAATTTTAGCTTGATTTTTTTTTGTCAGTACAAATCAGTACAAATTTGTATATATAAATTTATCCTGGTTAAAAAAATAAAAAACAAACTAAATTTTACTTTGACGTTACCTACGTTTTCCCACGTTTTCTAACACACATTCCTTTCGAAATTAATTCCCACCTAATTTGAAATCTATGGAATTTAAAATTATTTAAATTATTCTTTCAATTCAGAATGATAATTGCTAAGATCAATTATGCATGGAATTGCAATTCCTCGTAAATTCAGCAGAGATTGCCAATGGAATTGAAATGTAACTGAGAAGGATTTACCCCGGAATTACAAATCGATTTTAATTTTTTAATGAAAAGGACTTCCTTCAGAAAATTAATAACAAGTTGATTTTAATTTCTTATTCTTTTTCAATCCCTCTAGAAAATTAAATAGAATTTAAAAGAAAAATAAGATTTTAAAATCACTTCTTATATAATTCTTTCTCAATTACATTTCAATTTCTTTGTCAATCTCTGTCGAATTGAAATTGAATACTTCATTATCTCGTTTGATGACTTATTTTCGTAATTTTCGTGCTGAATTGAAAAGGAATGGAATTAAAAGAAATCGTCATTAGCGGACAACCTACATGATTACTGCATTCTTTAACTTATGGAACTGTCTTTCAACGAGATTGAAGTTGAATTGGACTTCTACCCTAATGAACTGAAACAAAGGCAAAGACAAAGGAGCAAGTTTAACGTAGACACCTCGAAATAATTTGGTTTCTTTTGCAGTGGATTCTAGGTTTTACATTGTTCACAGCACTGGACTAGGTCTCATATTGCTCATGGTCTGATATATACCTTTTTTGTATTACTGTAGAAACATGCAAAAAAACAGATACGCAGAAACGGGATCAGTTCCTTAGACCGATTACCTTGGCGTATAGTAAGTGCTGGATAAAAATTTTACCATTTGTCTTATTCAGACTCAGACTCTTTGCCAGGATCATCTCCAATAGCGCAGACTTATTAAAAAGGGCAGAACTCTCTTTCTCTCTGGAAAATGCAAAAAGCCCTAGGAAACTCTTTCCTCGCGCTAACTGTACAGAGAACGACGGCAAATGCAGGCTTTTACATTCGAAAAATGGTGCACTTTACATCTAGCATTGTAAACTGCACTACATCCAAACTTTATCCTGTCCGATCCCTTTTCTGCTCTTGAATAGAATGACCACACTTTCCACACTTTCCATATATCAGGAAAAGTGTTCGTGAAAAAACCATTTGCGCCCACACACCCCAATGCCGACACACGGTAATCACAAGGATAGAGTGCCCCCTCCCAATACGGGCCATAAAAATAAATCAACAATGGAACTGAAA
>QYTT01084245.1:4967-16196 GCA_006980735.1 Dasypogon diadema
TTCGGGCTGGGTCCCATTTTTAGCTGCCCACTGGTGCGCTTCTCGCGGCCTCCTAGTTCTTCGTGCGGATAGTATCGTCCACGAACCTGGCCACTAGCCCCCAATGGCTCTCACTCTCCAGCATAAGCCCCACTATGCTGTCCGGTGATAGTCGTCCCAGTACCGACTCCACAACTGCTCTTCCGTCCGCCCACCGGCCGCAGGCAAACAGCGTATGCTCAGCGTCATCCCTACCATCTCCGCAATACGGGCACTCCGGTGCCCTGCCAACCTTATGGAGATAGTGCCGGAAGCACCCGTGTCCGCTCAGGAACTGCGTGAGATAGTAGTTCACTTTGCCGTGCCTTCTGTCGAGCCATGGTTCAACCCACGGCAGCAATCTGGCAGTCAATCGTCCCCTATCATCACTGTCCGACGTCTCTTACCATCTACTAATACTAGATTGATATTAAAGCCGCTACTAATAATAAAAACCGGACAAGTGCGAGATGAACTCGCGTGGAGAGGGTTCTGTACGATGAATATGTTATCTACTTTGTTTTTTTAAATCTGACCCAAATACGTGCGCTCGCTAGACGTGCGGCGAAACGTTGAGCTGTAGGTACTTGGCGCGCTAGGTACGAGAAGTGACGGATGCCTAGCCTAGTTAAGTCGAATGAGTAGTACCAATAATTTATCCCAAGAACAAACTTATAATTGTAGTTGAAAAACATGTTCTCCCATACATTTCAACTGCAAATATAAGTTTTTACCCACAATATTGAGAGATTTATCATGTTATTTTAGGACCACAGATTTCTTAGAGGTGGTCCTATAATCTATAAGTACAGAACTATTTGCAGTATTTTTTTCAAAATTTTAGACTCATTAGTTTTAGTGATAGGGGGGAGCGAATGGTCAAATTTCATCACGCCCGTGTTTGGGTCACAGAAATTCATATCTATACCAAATTCCAACTTAATCGATCTTGTAGATTCGGAACAAATTGGCTGTGACAGACTGACTCACGAGTGATCCTATAAGGGTTCGTTTTTTAATTTGGACGTACGAAAACCTAATAAGAGGACAAAATGCAACAAAGTTACAAAGTGGTATAAGGATTTTTATTTAAAACTGTAGCGAGTATGTAAATTTGAGGACAAAATCAATCGTAACGAGCTGTTGTGATCAACCGGAAAATGGTCGCAATATAAACGCTTTATTTCGATAAACTGGCAATGGCCTATTTTATCCGGGCTTATTGATGGAATCACAAATGGAAGAACTGAACAAGAATACTAGAAAGGAGAAGAAGAAAAAGGATAAGCTACCGAACGCGGATAATTTCAGCACTGAGAAAAGCTTAGAGGTAAGTGAAAAGGACCAGTAAGGGGAGAAGGTAAACCTACACTTCAAGTCTACATCCTCAAAGAGTGGCGTAACCAGCTGTAAAAAACCTATAAAGGCGAAAACTTCTGGACTCAGGAAGAGGAAGCAAGACGAATAGGTAAGGTTTTTCCTTGAGAAGCTCGAAAGCCGAGAGATTTCAACAGTACGTTGGAAAAGAAACGTTCATGCCGACGGTCTATACTAGGTTCCATACACGTACAAAAAACCTGACTACTTTTATCTGAAGAGGGGTGATCAAGCTAGTGAAAAATTTGTTGCTGACATTAGCACTAGATCCAAAGATGAAGAAAATAACTTGTTAAAGAAGGAAAGGAGCGGATTGCCGGCTAAAGCTAGTGGCTAAACTGGTATGTCCTCTAGGAAACCTGCTGCAGTTTCCACTTACTCTACAGACATTTCAAAGATCTCAGTTACAGATCGACTAAACAGCACGGTTGCATCTATCAGCAAAAACGCTGTGATGTCAAGCTTTGTTGCTGTTGTTAAGCAAAAGGGTAAGCCAAAGCGCTGGCTATAGGGGATAAGGTCCAAGACTTTCTAAAAATTGCGTTGGTCGACAAGCACTGAGTTTATACCAGAAACGTTAAACCAATTTAAGAACCTTTTATAAACCAAAATTTGGGTTTATCTTATATTTGAGTATAAACGAGGCTCACGATCCAATTGGCTGAGCAACCGTCCAAAAATCCAACAAGTCCGATAGCGCAATACGATCCTTCGGGCTGGTATAGGGTAGCCGAGATCACTATCTGTATGGATCAATAGTTTCTCGACTTCCACAAGCGTAGTGTAGATTAGGTTTGAGAAGCGTGGAGTAGTGTACGATTACAGGTTATATAGTGATCGGAGATATCCCAGAGGGTCCAAGGGATAAAATATAGAAGCCAAAACTGGTTTTATCAGAACAAGCCTTGTTACAGGTGCTTACCTCCAAAAATCCTAGGACTCACTGTACCGAGTGGAAAATATTAAAAATGTAAGAACTCGAAACCAAGGCTAGAAGCGTCATTATAGAATTCACTGACAGATTCATTCCCCTATTGGGGGATACGTAAGTTGACACAAAAGGAGCCTGTACCAATAGAGGGTATTCACTAAGGAGAGCGGGCAGCAAAGTTCGGCCAACTCAGCGGTTAATACAAATCCTCCACCAGGTGAAGCCGCGCAGAGCGCGTTAAAGGCGACAATTGCGTTTCAGTTCTGTTTTGAAAACGGTGGTTCACCTTAAAAGCCTCGCCAAGTCACAAAGATCTGCTTGCTTGGGTATCATGATCAGCAGGTCTATACACGAAATTCGAATATTATGGATATATTTCCGTTTGTAGCAGTGAAGGTCATGCTAAGTCTTCTATCTCTGGACGATGCAAAAGTTCCCTGGGAATGAGGGAGTCAGGCTGTTGGATGACCTCAAATCTGAGTCACAGCAGGATAACTACTCTACTAGGTCACACAGTTCTATTTTAAAAGAAGCTCTATTAGGATCCCTAGCAAAGAGGAGTTCGTAGTAGATCGGGTAGCTCAGTCAAGCATATATGTCTACCCGGACGGGGCGAAGCGGTGGTTTTTTCCGACTAACGCAATTTTCAGGAATCCTACCGCTTACTTCATTATTATAGCGTGTTTCCACGTTATGTGGATGTAGCGATCTGCATTGACAGTCAAGCGGCTATTAAAGTGCATGACTCAAATATGATCAAGTCGCGTCCGATTCAGTGGGGCAGGGAAACTTTCTTGACCTCGGGAGACGCTTTCAAGGTCACTTTGCTGAGTCTTAAATCACAGTTGCATAGCAGGAAATGAGGCCACGGATGGCCTTGTGAGTAAGGGTTCAAGTATAAGATCTCTAGAACTTGCAGGATGAGGTTAACTACTTGCGAAACTTCAAAACAGTTGTGACAAAAAATTTGCTCCGAGAGAACACTTTCGTTGCTTAAGAAGAAGAGCATAGACGTTATTTACACGACGGCGGTTGTAACAGGATATTGATTGTTCAGTAGGCATGCAAGGCACATAGGTGCTCCGTTCAAAGACTTCTGCAGAAGAAAACTTCTTCTTTGCGAATATTCAGGACTGCCCAGACGAACACATTAGGTGAATACTTCTTCTTCTTTGTGCTGAGTGAACTAGCAGTCGATGAGTTCGAAGAACCCGTAAAGTTCATTAACTCTTGTGGCTGATTCTAGTTTCTTTCTTGTCTATTTGCTACCTAAAAACCCTTTCAGGCAAAGGTTCCATGTATGTGGTATTACAATGGACCATTTTGCGGGATTTAATGAAGCTAGCTCTGTGATTTCTGGATGACCGCTACTCTAACATAACTTAGCCGGAGCTACATTAATGAATAATGAAATGGATATATAAAATCTAGAAGGTTTGTATACACATCAAATTAATATTTTAGAATTATTACGGCACAATTCCAGAAGGAAGTCTTCAGCGCTCTGAGATTAAAATTTCTTCTTATTTCTGATAACGAGGTAAACAAACAGGTGAATTATTGATATTGTCGGAAGGCAGTGATCCCAGTACTAAGATAACGTTAATGTTACTATTAGAATTAGAAAGCGTAAACATAAATATTTTGGCGTTAGAAGAGAATGAATAAAAAATTAAAGGGCTCATATGGCAATCCTCTCAATGTAGTTGCCAAATTTGGTTCATCCTCTGCCAAAATATTAAAATGACTAATTTAATCCATATTTTCCGAAATGGTCCTTGGAACACAGGCCATTGCTGAGCCCATTGTTCATCCACCCGATGATAGTCAAAAAGCGGGGCGGATACTGCCGACAAACGGGGTCACGTCCCACAGATGGTGATGTTGGTTGTTCTCCCAATCTACAATACGCCCCAATCCCCAATAAATATCTGGAAGACATCTCTGTGAGAGAGGGTGGAAAGTCATATGCAATCCTCTCCCGAGCCAACTCATCCGCCATGCCTGCCACCTATAAAATAGTTAAATCATTCTTTAGGGGTAGATCGGTAAGAACATGTTTGCGGTCCCTTATTAGCTTAGAATGAAACAAACGGTTTTGCCAAGGTTTAATACTTAGTCCCCTGCCTATCTGTACAGAGTGCTATTTTCAGTCTCTCAGGATGCAGGTTCCTCAGGTATCTGTCCGCTTTCATTAATCCATATACTTCTAAACGTTTCCGTTTTAAAAGAAGACAAAAAAATAATTGAAAAAAAAATATAAATGAGTTTCCTAATTTGACACATTTGTGAACTTGGTCTTTCTCCTTCCCATTTAAGCCCAATAAAATAATGATTTGTCAAAAAATATGAAACGTATCTAATACCTAAATATAGTGTGCTGGTGAAATGAAGCATTTTCAGAGTTGTACTATATTCGAACAAGTTTGGTAAAATTATGTTGTAATGAACAAAGTGAAAGTAGAAATGAATACTTAAAAAAAAACCCAATTACAAGCGTCAATCAACCCTTTAATAACTGGCAGTATTGAAACCGGCTTTCAACATAAATGGGAAAATTGTCGGAAAGCATCAAAGACGGATAAGGGGCCTTTTCACTAAAATTGTTCCACATATCGGTTCAAGTGCAAAGCCCTTAATTAGTTGCCTCATTTTTTCCCATGAACAGCACAGAATTGTAACTCTCAATCTATACATGCCCTGAAATTCATAAAATAACTGAAATTTACTGTAATTACTAGTAAAGCTGTCTTTGCTGGCAGACAAACACCAATTAAAATCAATTTCTACCAATTGTCCGTTTAATCAGGACTCAGATAGGAGCTCGGTTGCTATCCTATCCCACCCTTTGTTGAATGAAGTAAAAAATTTCTGTAGGTAATTGAAAATGGAAGTTTAGCAATCGCAATCGATTTTAGGATTTAGTAACAGACAAGTTACCGTGCTCTTAAGGTAAACACCCAGGCAGGATGGAATCCTTCCACGTGGCTGTGTCACCAGGTAAAACCGTAGTCAATTAAGTTATTCTTTTCGGGGGATTAAGGATTCCTTTTCAAGTAATATCCTGTGCTCAACTGTTTGGAGTTATGCCACTCACAGGATTATCATCGAACAATTTCGCGAATGTGAGTTTTAGCTGGAGATCGAAGAAGATTATTGGTTCCTTCACCTTCCTTCTAGTGGCCTCTACAATGATCATCCTCTTTGCTTTGTACCTCTCTGAAATCGGAATAACAGCCAAAAACATGGGTAGGTTCCTCTTTTTTACATAAAATTTTGAGACAGGTCTTGATTTAAATTCACATGCAGTCAACACTGTTTTTTTCAGTGCAAATTTTGCTGCATATTTGCTGTTTTTATTACTGGCCCGTAAATGGCCGCAGGTTATTCAATTCTGGTCAAAAAAGGAGGAAGCATTTTTAAAACCGAAATATTTCCTGCAGAATTTGCATTTGGGCAGGCAGATCAAAGTTGTTTCAGTTGCAGTTGGTTTGTTAGCATTGGGTGAGTATGCATAGCTCATGCGAAATTTAATTACAGGACAACAATTATCTGGTAATTATTAAAAACATTAAAATTCTCTGAACACTGAAATATGGAGTAAATGTCACTTTCTCGTTATTGGAATATATTTTATTTTTTAACATGTAATCAAATTATGAGAACGGTCTTTTGTTGTTTATTCTCAATTAAAAAAACCAGTGGCAGTTTTAATATTACAAGCCTCAGGGTACATAAAAGTGAATAAAAAATTCATTGGCGGACTCTGTTAATTTGGTAAAATGTACAACAATTTACTGGGTGCATTGATATTAATTAATACATATTAAACCTTTTGTAACGAACTTTGGAGAGTAGGTATGTATTTAAGTAGTGACTCTAGGCTGTACTTCCGAATATGGGGCAATTCCGATTTTTACGAAACTTTGCACGTAGGTAGACCTCATCGAGAGAGGAAAGAATATGCATTTCTTTTTTGGTCCAAATGTCATTTAGAGGTCAAAATGGCGGATCAAAGATTTTTATGAAATTAACCTTTTTTAATAATATTTTGAGAACGATGGTTCAGAGAAATTTGGTTTTATCCACAAATATTCCTCCTAAGTGTTAATGAAACATGAAAAGAAACAGAAAAGAAAAATTCTTTAGGAAGGATGGAAAATGACAATTCCATATTTTTGGAGGTTTCGACACTTTTTACCAAAGTCTAATTTTAAAATTTTGAATTTATAATAACCAAAACATTTTTATTGTTGAATAAAATGCGCAGAATAACGATTCAGGCTCGTTATGTATTTTTGTGGCCATAATGCTATAGTAAAAAATTAGAAATAGTTGAAATGCTGTGAAAAATGACAGATGGAGTAAACTGCCGCGTAATGTATTAGTGTACTGTGTTAGTGTTCGTTTTTGTCATAACCGTAGTAAACATTTCACTTCAGTAGGGTGGGGCATTTTCACTAACTTAAAATTTGAGTGCGCCCCAACTTTTGGCATAAAGGATTACCGGAGTGTCCCTGACCGATTTTTTTCTCACAAAAATGGGAAGAACAAACAGTACTTGATCTAAAGCTTTTTATATTTTCTACTATTTCGGATGTGTGATACTAACTTTTATCACTCGTTACATTTAAATACTACCCTGTATATTTATTAAAACACCTCAACTTGCCTGAAAAATGATTTAAAATTGCAATCTTGGTTATAGTTTTAACACATTTCGGTAAATTATTTATTCAAGACAGATAATTTTACCAAATCTAAAGTTCATAAATAATTTTCACCACTCAATACTTTATACACAACACTAGTTTAAATGTTTATTAGTTTAGTTTTTGTTTAAACACTGAAAATTCTTCTTAGGACCTGCATGTTTACGTTTCAGAAACGTCAGATAAGATTAGAAATGCCAGATAAGCATAATGCGAGCAACTTGCTCCTTGAGTCACACGTACAGTGTATATGAAAGTTGTAGTCTATCCTATCTTTGTTATATAATCTAAGGTCAGTGCTGATTCGAAAACTGTCTTCAGTTAGGAGCAATATTATGTCGTTTATGTAACATAACTCAATGATGGTCTGTAGCTCGTTTTAAAGTAATGTAATGACAGCTGTCAATGTAATTGCAATGAGAAATTTTCAGAGTTGAATTTTGTTGAGGACGCACCGGGTTTTAATGATGCAACGCCAGAACTGATAAAAAATAAGTAAGTAAAACAATAAATGATCTGAAACAATAGCCTTAGCGTAATTTTTTTTTCGCACATCTACCTTGTAACTTAAACCGAAATGATTTGATATCATGTGGCATAATGTCCCTAACTGAACACACTCAGTGTTTACATTAGTCAGCAATAGTATCAGTAATTTTGACCCATGTAAAGGTCAGGTTAGAATGTGTAATTTAAATCCTATTAAATCTTATTAAACGAGCAATACTTGTATATTTTTGTAATTGCGTTCTCGAAAACGGCTCTAACGATTTCGATGAAATTTACATGGTGGAGGTTTACGGGGGCGAAAAATTCAATTCAATTCAATTTAATTTATTGATTCAAAAGAAGTACACAAGACAGAAGTCTTATAAAAAGTACTGTTAATATATACATGAGGTCTAACATTAAATAATCCTAAGTTAAGGAACTTTCATGAGTATAGAGATGTGAGCAGCCTGAAATCTGGCCAAGGCGGAAAATTATCTAGATACATTTTAATATATCATAAGTAGGTTTTAACTAAATACATGATTACTCCTAATAAATACATGAGAGGCGATCAGAATTACAATAGTATAATGCCCCGTTCAAACTATCGTTATCGTTATCGGTATCGATATCAGTATCAGCATTTTTCTGTAGTGTGAACGCTGATAACCGGTAAAAATGCCGGTTATCGGTATCGGTATTATTTTACGGCCGTAAATAGAAGTATGACCGTAATTTTGACAGCTGAGTTTGTGTTTGAGTGGGTTCTGCTTACTTGTGCGTTATATTATATAATCTTTACTAGCACTGCGCACAAAAAAGCAATAACAAGTTGAATTTGGTTCGTATTCATTTTTTACTGCATGCTTTCTTTTCTTTCACTATCTGATAATTTCAAATGAAAAGATGTCAAAAGCTTGCGACAAACGTCAATCAGGCTGCTGTCAAATTTACCGTGATTTGTCTGTACCCAGTATAAAAACCCGTAATGGCGACCGGATTTTATGGGCGTAAAAATACCGATACCGATAGCCGTAGTTTAAACAAGGCTTAAATGAGAAGAAAGCAACCAGGATGGTAGAATCTTAAAAACTATTTGAAAGTACAAAGCAAAGAAAAAAAGAAAAAAAAAATAAAACGGCTTACGGGGCATAAATAATCTTATGTAGAAAAAGCAGTGCCTTATGTTGTAAATATGCTTCTAATGTGCAGTTCAAAATTTTGTAACGGAAAGGAGAAAGATGATCATGATCACTTCTGATTTATGCTTACAACTATAGAGCCATAGCCGCCGTAGGACGCTCAGCTTCATGCTGTGGTCTAATGTGGTCGCAGCAACTCATATGGGAGTTTATTAATTATAATATTAAATTAGGTATTAACCTAAATCTATAGCTTTTAGCCGTATAGGGTATAGCATAGCAATTAAATTCCACAGGCGGGCAGTCTGATAAGTCAAGGCTATTTCTACTTAACACCAAGGCTTGTGATTTGTTGGAATTCAGTATCAACTTGTTATCAGTGGCCCACTTTACAATGTTATCAATGTCTTGATAGTCTGCTAACGCAGTTCACAATGAGACCTATTGCGGAATCTAGGTAAATTTGCACATCATCCGCGTAGAGATGAATGGAGCTGTGTCTGACAACACAAGGCAGGTCATTGATGAATAAAGAAAACAAAATGTGCCCCAGTATTGACCCTTGTGGTACACCCATACGGAGTGAGAGTCTGGACGAATAGGTCATCCACTTTGGTAAAGTCTAACAGTGCCAAGAGCACGATATTATCCCCGTCAAAAGAAGCTTTGATGTCGCTAGTGACCTCTAGGAGGGCGGTTTCACAGCTGTGACCAGAGCGGAACCCAGATTACCGGTGTTTTGCTATTGTTTTCTCTAATGCTTTAGCTAGAAAACAGAGCAAGCTTATTGGTCTGTAATCTTTGGCATCAATTGGAAGAGCTTTTTTTCCAATTGGGACCATCATGGGTTGCTTCCATAAGGAGGGAAATTCGCTAAGAGTGAAGCAACTATTAAAGATTTTTGTGACTGGGTTAATAACAAATGGTAATATTAATTTAATAGAACTGGAGTGGAGGTGAAGAGCGCATTAAGTTCATCGACATCTATATTGCAAACAGGACTATCCTTACTGTTCACGCCCAAGCTTCGAAGAGTGCTCCAAAATCGATCTAGCTAGGTCTCATGTATGGGAAAATTCGTTTAAAAAATCTTTGTTTCCGGAACTACATACATTTTTATTTAACCACGCGAAATTATAATAAAGCGGTAAAACTATCCGCTGTGTTCACTGCTTAATTGTCAAATGAAAAGTAAACATCTGTCAACCAAAAGCCATTTCCCGAGCATGCTTTTCCTAACACACAAACCTTCGAAAACTAATTAGAAAGGAATCTGCCATATAAATTTCCTTTTCAAATGGTGAGCTGTCTCACGGCCTTTGTTTGAATTTGATTGTTATTGTAACTTAAAAAGTGTTTTCTACCCAAGGTAATATTAATTAAAGCAAAATCTATTATATATTTTGTACAAAGCCAACAGAAAGATACTAAAGACAGTAATAATTTAATTTTAGAACATGGTATCAACTTAAGTTTGTCATTAGAAAACAAAAGCCGAAAAATAGCTTTGTCTTGTATGTCCCTCAATACCTGGGAGACCGAGCTTACTCGTGAAAATTCGCTACAATAAATGTAGGCAACGAGTAACTTCCAGTTTAAAGTAAAGTTCAACAGGTAAGCAAATTTTAGCACAGAAGTAATTTTAAACCCTGAAGTGAGTTTCAACGTGGAAGGTAATTTTAACCTGTATAGTTATATTCAACAAAGAGAAAATTTAAATCAGTCGCTTGCTGAGCTTGTGTTGTTTAAGAGTTGTTGTGTTTCGTCATGAACAGAACAACATAAGAACAGATAAGCAAAACAAGCGTCGCGTACATTGTAATTTCTCCTATCATGCTGTCCTGAAGAAAATAATCGTATGTTTTTACCAAATATGTCAAATATCAATTTTAATGGATAAATTATAATACGTTTACTGGTATAATTATTGCATTAATTAAATGGTGACAATTTAATTAAAAATGCAGTATTCACAAAAAATTCAGTATTGTCAGTTGGTGTACTTTGTAGAGCCTGTTTATAAATTGCTATGGTGATGTATCCTAAAATACAACGAAAGACAAGTAACGCCTATTACACAATTTTAGTGTAAAGGAGTAGCTGAAAACCCAATTTTCGAATTAATGCGATGCGCACTTTGATTAACCTGAACTTAGATATTAATGACATGACTATAAGTTTGTTTAAAGAGTTTAAAACATGTAAAGATTTTGGAATATGAATAAAAACATATATCCATATTATATTATATATATATTTCCTTTAAAAATTATAAAATAAACAGCTTCATAGCCGTCTTATTTTCTTAAAGGCAAAAATAATCAAATTCTAATTCAAACGATAAGCTACAGTATACATTTAAATTTAACTTAAAAATTATTGATTAAAACATCTGAAAACAACACTTTCAGTACACCAGATAAAACATTATTTATAGTATATCAAACAAGGTTTGTTTAAAGTACAAAGATTTCTGTAGTTTATTTAGGGGATTATCCAAAGAAAACTCTGCTCTCTATGATGCAAAAAGATTTTATTTTACACTTCTATCAGTCCT
>QYTT01084246.1:4731-16012 GCA_006980735.1 Dasypogon diadema
TTTTTTAAGCAATATTTGATTTTGTTAGATTAGTTCATGTATGTAAAACGTAATTTGTGAGCACTATTTAACCCTTTCAGCCCTGAGTTGTGCGAAGAGAAATGTGATATGTATTTATTATTATTATTTAGAGTGATTATGTGCTCCTTACGCTGTTACTAGTGAGACCTGGACTTTTAGCTCTTATTAAACTTATTTGGTTAACACTTTTTGAAAAACGTGTCTATTTACACTTTGTTGGTTAAGTTCGGTAGATCCTATATAAAATTATATAAACTCTTATTACTGGTTTCAATTTACACTATGCTGGTTACTTTCGGTAGTTCCCCTTATACCTTTTTATTTCTGATTAAAACACTGACGGCTAAGATTATTATTAAAAATTTTTTTTGCTATCAAACTCCACCGAAATTCCG
Organism: Dasypogon diadema; assembly: GCA_006980735.1. Taxonomy (NCBI): domain Eukaryota; kingdom Metazoa; phylum Arthropoda; class Insecta; order Diptera; family Asilidae; genus Dasypogon; species Dasypogon diadema. Next base: position 5,148 of record QYTT01084246.1, read on the forward strand.
CGCGCTTACTTATGCTTTTTATGACTAAAAAGAAAGGCTTCATTTTTACCGTTTGCGAGTTCGGTCTCCAGTTAAGTACTGTAGTTGATCACTCGCTTGGCTTCGTCAGGGTTCCAGCGAAAGCTGTTTCGCATGGAAATCGCTGACGTTGTGCGTGAAGTGACAACAAAGTCGTTTATTACGGTGCACTTAATACCCGTGCAACTTTAATGTTTTGTATGGCAGCATGTATTAATTTTCGTCTAATTTTATGCGTATTCCTCCTTGTTTACTTGGATTCAAATAGGATTAAATTTAAGCGGGAATGCGCTAGAAAGTTTTCGCGCATTCACCATTTTTCCAGTTTTAATCTGCCATATTGGAGTCCCCATTTTGAAATTGATAAATTTATTTAAATGTAATTTTTTAGTACCACCTTCCAGTATGAAGTCAATTAAACATAAATTATTTTTGTGGCAAATGTTACCCAAAAAGATCAACATCAAAATAAAATAATTACTCTGTAAATTAATATATTCAACAACTATAAAAAAAGTCCTGAGTTTAAAAAAATAAATTGCAATAAGGAGAAATTTTTCGAATTTCTTGGGGTTACCTGTCGTTATTATTAGATTTAGAAGCTTATTTGGCAGTTAAATACACCAACGTTATTTCATATAATTTTCTTTAATGTTTTTAGAACTGTAATTAACCATTCCAGAAAAATCTAACTATGGTACAAACAGAATTTATGATCATGCTCATGTCGATTTATGCCAGGGTACGAAAACGCTCGCTCACGAGCGCATACGAAATGTCTTACGGCTCGTTTTTGGCTCGCGAGCAGCGAGCATGAGCAACTACCAAAAGCTCACGAGCGCGTGCCAGTTTTGATTCTCTTTCATAAATGCACGCGCTCGTGAGCGAGCCGTGCTAATGTAGAAAGGTTCGCTTGTGTGCGCGAGCGCTCATAATGGCTCAGCAAAATGAACATAGGATTGTTCGTTGTTAAAATTAAACATCAAAAATGGATTATTGAAGTTTACTCAAATAACTCTTGCTGTGCTTGCTATCCAACTGCCCCTAGAACATGCATTTAGGAAGCCAACAATAAAGCTATTCAAAAGCAGTAAAGAAATTAACAAAATTAAATTTTAATTTACTAATTCCTTCCACCATAAATGTTGAAACAGAAGAGGAATGAAATATCTACTTTCATTTTTATACTACGTACAATAAAGAAAAATAATCCACTTTTGATTTTTAATTTTAACAACGAAGAGTCCCATGTTCATTTTCCGTGAGCCATTATGAGCGCTCGCGAGCCTATCGTGTGAATCATAAAAATTTTATCGCTCGCGCACATGGATTTGCCTTTGCTTTCATTGGCATGCGTTCTTGGCTCGTGAGCGAGAGCGTTTGTTTATGAGACAATATTTAACGCTCGCTCATGAGCGAATAGTATTATATAGTAATAGTATTTGTTTTTCTAAACTGTACCAAACAAGAAAAAAATCAGAAAGTGCTAGTAAAAAATAACTAGCTATGCATTAGGAACAAAAATTTATATTTATATACTTTTGTATTTTTCAGTTATCATCAGTTTCGGGTCAATTGGTAGTTGGAGCAAAAGCCGAGACTGAAAGCACCTTGTCGAATGTTACATCTTTACAATTACAGTCGCAGTCGTTGTATGATTGTGAGCTCAATAATCAACATTTAATGAATAATAATGAACAGTTTATCGTTGTACATACTAATAATAGTAGTAAATCGCTGCAGAAGAAATCCGCAATAGCACTACAGAGCAGTGGTGGAAGTGCGGGAGTGGTTCCATTAGCAACAAAAGTCCAGAAAGCAAATAAAGATGCACTAGAATCAGTTCCAGTTGCTGTATCAAAAAAACGACCCTGCACGAATGCTGATTTTAGCAATGAAACTGAAGGTGATAACGCTGATGTGAACCGCATCGGTCATGCCAATACTACTCTTGTTAATAATAGTAAAACTGCTACTATCTTAGTGTCAAAAACTAAGACTAAAACAGGACTTCCTTTGCTCCTTAAGAATTCTATAAATTAATTAAATTTTTGTATATTTGGCAATTTTACATGAGAGGGAAAATCTAATCCAATTTAAAAGAAATGTAAGGACTGTGGAGATAGATTTTGTAAAAAAATATCTGTTTTAAATTTACTTTATATTATTAATGTTTTATTTAGCGGTAAGTTTAAAGTGAATCTCTTCAAACGGATAGTACTCTCTGGGTAATCGCTATTGACCCCAGGGTTATCAGAAGGAGATATTAATAGCCGGAACAACAAATATGTTTGCCATATTTTAGTGAAAATCGTGTTGTTTATATATATTTTTATTTTTAAGTTATTTATTGTATTTATAAAATAGAGAATTAAGTATAAATCTACGAATTTAATTTCCGCATTTTTGGAAGAAAAGATGATTTAATATCTCAGAGCTATGCAGATTTAATATTTATTCCATTAAAAGTAATGATTCAGCTGAATGAAAGTGAACGGGGAGCGGAAGATAAAGATACGAACATAATTATTTTACGTAACAAAAATGTTTGTTTAACACGAATGAAAGAAAACATACGAATGGGATAATCCCCATTGAGATTTATGAATTGTTTTAGTTGAATCATGTTATTCCAGTTAGAACAACAAATAGAATATTATTGATGATATGTTGAGCTAAATGATAAACACTAAAAAACCAATGATGAAACCCAAGTGAATAAAACAGAATATGTCAAGTAATATCGATATTTAAAATATAATAATGATAAAAATAAACATCTTGAGTATTCTTTGAAGTGAAACCTTCATAGCGAAGATAGCTAGTGAGAAAAATCTTTTTACAGACATCAAATATTCAAAGTGAAACGCTAAAGTGACCGTCGTCCTATCAACAGCGTTAAGCAGCAAATGGCGTGGTCAGTGCTAAGAAGGGTGTAGTTCATGTTGACAGTATTCTAGGGGCGAATCATTCATAGTACTGTGAATATTTTCAGAAAAACTGAATTTCAGAGCGCTGTGATATGGCTCATTTGGTTGCGTGTATTTACGAATTTTCCGGATACAGTAAACTAGGCCTTAGGATTTACTTTACTGGGATTACGGCAAATGTAACAAGTTTGAGTTTTCATTTTAGCGGTGCACGTAAATGGGTGAAACACAGGACATTTTTATTCATATCTTACATTCAGTAATTCGCAATTCATGTTAATGACCACATTTTTCAAATAATACCAAACGCTTTAAGTAGAATGGGTTTAGAAATCCTATAATAGAAAATAAACCGCATAAAAGGAAGGAATCGTGTAGAAAAAAACGCTCAAAAGCAAGTCGGGTATAAAAAACCGCGTAAAAAAGGGTCCGGGTGTATAACAGTTTTTGGGAATTTTGCAAATATGAGAAATGGCATGCAATGAAAAATTGTAGAAATTCACAGATGACTTTGTTAGTTTTTATGAAAAAATATGATCAAAGACTCAGTGAAAAAAAAGAAGTTTCATGCTTTTATATCTTCGACTATATAGGTATAGAGTACTCAAGCAATATTTCCATGGCTAATTTTAAAGTAGTGTGTGTTTATACAACTTCATATCAAATTGCTCAGAGCAGCAATCCCCATTCTCTGAAGACCAAGCGTGTAATTTTGGTTGAGCACTCTCGTCTATACCTCGTCCTTCGCAACATTACATGGTGATTCTGGCGATCATTACATGGCAGTTCTGCAGCCCGGAGGAGGAACTGAAGAACAATCTGAGAGCTGAACCAAGTTCCATCACGATAGAGGAATATCGAACTAGGAAGGTCCGTCAAGAACAGCGGGTCTGAAGCGTTGAGGAACAACCAAAGCAGCAGCTACAAGAAGAGAACAAAGGCAAGAAAAGCTGTCACACACAGGAGGGAGGTTGTAGAATTGTACAGACTAGCGTATTTAGCAACGACAAAAAGAGAGAAAAATTCCTCCCTGGACGTGGTAAGCTTGCTGAAACACAGGTACCAGCTGGAGAAGAAATAACATAGGGGCAACCAAATCCAAGGCGCAGCAGTAGGAAAACATCAGCTGTAGCAGCCAACACATTTTTGACCAGGGGTGTTCAAAAGCGCAGTAGAAGGGATGATATATCGGGAAGTAGGCAATATATCAGTATGTGTCTGGTCTCAAATGAAAGGTAGATGCATTCCTTACGCGGTAGTACAATAAAATTTGGTAATTGCAAGGCGAGGAGGTGTTCAAAAACGCAGTTGAAAGTTTTAATTACCTTTTTGAACACCCCCTCGTCTTTCAACTAGCTAAATTTTATAGTGGTTGTTGTACGTACAAGTTACTATGGAGATCTAAGCGCGCGAGCCAAAAAAAAGGTTTACCATCTTAAAGCAGTCAACGATACTGCGGAAAGAGCGGTGAAACTCGTGCAAGACTTTCACGGCAAATTAACGGCAAATGAAGAACAAAAGCAATATCTTTTACGATGTGTTCAGGAACACAGAAAACTGTACCCTGACTGTAAAAAGGAGACTCTCAAAAGGAAATATCCTAAATAATTTTTTTTGTTTTAAATATATTCCACTATTGTTAATTGATGTTTTGGTTTATTATTTTATCTCAGAATAGTGAAGTATTTTGAACTAGCAACATATCCACAAGAGGTAAATTTCGCTTATTTTGATAAACTTTAGAGGCTCGTCGGCAGGGGTTGTAATCATCGTAGACGAATGTTATTTCGTATGTGAGTAGGCTATAGTAGTTGTAAAAAAGTTAGGGTGTATGCGTTAGCAAATTCGAAAAATATTTTTTTTTTGGTCATATAAGGGACACACTAACGTACATGTTCGGATGCAAGTCGGGTTATAGTGTACCAAATGAAACAAAATTTACTGTGTGAGTGTTTTACACAAATACGAAAAAAAGTAGGCCCTATGTGTCGAAAAATAATCAAGTTGAAAAATAAGGGACACCCTAGTGGTTATTCTTTAACAAAAAGCAGGAAAATTCTTGGATGGAGACATACTTTCTCCGAAATTTTCAGCCCCCTAGGACAACCTCCGTACGAGTAATTGAGAAAAACGTGACACATCGTTTTTATTTTATTTTAAATTAACAAAGGTTTTAAAAATTTTGCAAAATAGACCAAGTTTTTCTCGGTGGTACTCTTTTTCTTTTAGTAAAAAATATTTCTAGATTTTTTTTGGCGGGAAATTCATATTATAAAAAAATAAATTTTCTAGTGTCACTTTTTTATTGACGCCAGCGTCGTACTGTCTCAATTTTTTCCCATAACTTGCCCCAATAGTAAGGAACAACATATTATATTCTTTTTAAATCTTTTAATGATGTGGAACACAGTTAAAAAAATGAAAACCAGTTTTTTAATTCAAACATTTATATTTCGGTCTAAAGTAATACTTAACAACATCTTCCTCCATAGTTACACAACTATAGACAATTCTTTAATTAGCCAAAAAATAAAAAATTATAATGCGAAACCTAAAATTAGAATTATGTTTATTAAACAAAATAGTAGTAATTATCAAATAGAATATACTTTATATGATTTCTTATTTTCCGTATTTGTAGGTATACATAGAGTAGAAGTTTTCTTAGCTGTGAATTGCAAAAGCACATCTGTTTTTTCAGGTCGCAATACATTTAAATTGACAAAAATCTAAGATGTTTACACAAGTACAAAAATGTCTGGTAAACTTAGTCGAATTGCATTAAATTTAATATTTTTTTTAGTTGAGGATATTAAAATTATTTACAGTGTCGGACAAAACTCAAGAAACTATGATCAACTTACTTTTCTATGAAAAATATAATAACTGCGCCTATTTATTTTGGAAAATATCAGGCGCGGCTCGTTCATCAGCTTGTGCATGGCACTACGGAACTGCAGCGCTTCTAATTTTTCGTAATATATAAAAATATATTTATTTTTTTAAGATTGTAGATGATGAAAGTAAAAATTTACATAATACGAAAAATTGGGTGTGCTGCAGTATCGTAGTGTCATGCACGGGCCGCCCCTGGAGAATATTATCATTCAATGTACCTGTTGTTCCTGGAGTTGCTGATATAAAAGGAATTTTAACTAACAATCCTTTTATATCCCAGATGTAGGGTATTATAGCTTTGAGCAAACATTTGTAACGCATCGAAATATTCATGATACACAGAAGTAAACTACATTGCCATTAATGGGAGAAGAGAAGAAATCGTTTAATAGATGTCCGTCTGTCTGTCTAACTCTCCGCGAGTTATCTCAAGAACGCCTTAAGCTAGAGACTGGAAATTTGGTACGCAGATACTTTATTAAAAATGAAAAATCAAGTTTTTAAATGGGCCAATTTGGACAAATCCTCCATAGGGTTGCTATATGAAACCTCCAGCTATGTCAAATAAAACGAGAACGCTTCGAAGTAGATGCATAAAATTCGGCAGGCAAGTACTTTAGTAAAATCTAAATATCATGACAGGAAATTGACCAAATCGGCCAACTCCTTCAGACGGTTGCCACATGAAAGTTTTATTTTTTAAAGCCGGAAATGTATTTTTTTTTCAAAAGTTCATGATCGCTGATTGCGAATTCAGAGTCGGATTTCTTAAATTCAAAATGGCGGATCCAATATGGTGGACAAGATTTTCTAAACGTCAATGGAATGTTGACAAAATGGCGGATATATAGGTTTTTGGGGCTGATGATTATGAACTTAGCCTTAACGCTTAAGTATTCAACATGGCGGATCAAATATGGCAGTCGTAAATGTTAATTTTTTCAAGAGTTTCTCGATCATCATGAAAAGAAGTCCATATGGATTTTTCGATTAGTCGCTGATTTCGAATCTGGAGTCAAATTTCGGAGATTCAAAATGGCGGGTCCAATATGGCGGGCAGCGTTTACGTCACAGGTTGCGGATAGTAGAACTGCCTGCAGATTTGAAGGTCAGTTCCGAATATGCAAGAATAATTAGCCGCGGACAATTAACTACAAACGCATTATTTTCTTTTCTTCCTTACGTCTAGGGTATAACATGATTGGTCTAAACTAATTATAGCTTTAAAAAATAAAATTGTTTTCAAGTGTGTCACTTGTGGAGCGGGCAAAACTAAAGAAACTGCGGTAAAATATGCATTCAAATAGTAAAAGGACCATTTTTTCCAATTGGGGTGGCTTGATTTGTAAAACACAATTTATTAGAATTTGTTCATTCTGCTAGAATTATTTCGTCAGTTATGTTATCTGAATTGTGGTGTACTATTCTTCATTTAAGACGTTCTAAAAATAAGTACAGGGAATCGTTTAAAATTATTGAAGATTATAATACCAGAATATCACAGAAGGCCGTTAATGAAAAGTATTCCATCAAGAAGTCGCTTGTCTGCAAATGGATTTTGAAATATATAAGCAAATTGGTTCGAAAAAGGTTATCATGCAGTGTGGCGGCCGTTCTGATAAAATTAAAGGCTCCTCTACCCGCTGGGCTATGTATCACTTGGCCACGATGGCCGGCCATTCTATCGGTGTCGGTTTTTGAGCACACTTCAAAGAGTGTATGAGCCATAATGGCTGCACAGTCCACACGCTGCTGGCTCATTTTCAGTAAAAATTCTTTGGAGCAATGATTATACTTTTAAATTCATTGATTCATTGATTACATTGGGCTGTATTATGAGTGTCGATTGTCGACTGTCGATTGAAATCGACTCGTCAATGAAACATAAATTAAAAAATGTGTAAAAGCTTTTGTTGTTAATTTCAATTAATTATCATTAAAGGATTAGATTTTCCGAATTTTTCCTAAACTCTTTGTCCTAATTTTAAATATATTGACTTGATTGATTCATTTATTACTTCCACGTCCATCGGTGATAACCGTACACAATGGAGTGTCGGCCATCATTTGGATGATGGGCTTGCGATGGCCCTTGGTCGTAATGGCCTTCGATGGTCAATGGTGATGCATGGTCCAACGTGTGGAGGAGTCTTAAGGTAAAACAAATTATTAACTCGCAGAATTTGAAAAAAAGCCTGATGTGTTTGCAAAAGTACTATTTGAAGAATTCAACCTAAAATTTTACGTAAAAACAGTGCTTAAAAGGGAAATTGAAGCCGGTTTAATTATGCGAAGACAGGTTTCGCAAGCCTCCTATAAGCAATAAAAATAAAAAGCCTAAATTACAGTTTGCTAAAGAATATATAAAATGAATTAAAAAAAGTAAAAAATCTGTACTTTTATCTGATGATTCGTGTTATTGTAACAAAGCAAACAATCATGGAGGTGCATGTGTAGTTAATGTCTTGGAGATGCTTCTTATCGATGGGAATGGGACACTTTAAAGCAGTAGAGGGCCGAATGGATCATTTTGTGTACTCGAATATATAAAAAAACTCAACGTTTCCTTATGCTGAAGAAGAAATGCCTCTTATTTGACTACTTCATCACGATAGCGACCCAAATACGACCAAAAATGTAAACATTTATCTTAGTGATATTAAACTTAAAGCCATCGTATGATCAACGTCTCCTGGTCTCAATCCAATTGAAAGTTTTGGGGAAGCTGAGATACCGTTTTCGTAATAAAAATTATTATTGTAAAATTAGTAAATTCAAGTCCGAAGAGATATGAAGCCATTTTGAAAGCAAAGGAGGAATTATAAAATAATAACTTTAAGTATAATTTATATAATTCCATTTCAATAAATAGTTTCTATATAAGAGTTTCTTTAGTTTTGCCCTTTTGAAATGTGACGAGGTTGCGACGTTGCGTAAGTCATTAATTACAGGAATAATCCAAGTGAATATTTAAATTTATTTACTACTTTAATTAGCCTTAAGAAAATTGTAAATAAATGCATTTCTTCATTTGGGGTACCTTGTAAATCGTTTGTATTAATTTAGATTTACACAACAACCAAATGCGAATTTCCTTCGGTTTGCCCGACACTGCATATCATTCCTATTCGGGCAAAAGTGACCAAGTGGAAAGTGACATTTGAAATTTGGCTGATTTGAAATGAAAGAAATTTAATGAAAACTAGCTTGGCGAAACATTCGCGATCATAGCTTTAATTTCTAGCTTACGCGAGAGCAAGTCCAAACGAATAAATTGTGGCGTTTCGGTTTACTCCACGACACAATTCTGTTTCTCACCTACTTTAGTTTTATTAAAGTTTATTTTTTTATTTTTTAAAGTTTTATTACTGGTGTTCCATATTCAGTTGATAAGCTTTCGATTAGTGTTGGAATCATTAAAGTCGGTACAGAAACAAACGCACAGGAGGAATCACAAGCTCTCGCGTTAGTGTTTTAATTATATATATAGATGTTCGTCTAAGGAAATGATGAGTATGCATTATGTTTGTGAGGAAGTATGCCTTTTTCAGAATAGAATAATCAAATATGTATATTCATAATGAGCCAACGAATCGGAAATCAACGTAATGGCAATTGGTCCCTTTTGCCGGAACATATATATAAAATGTAATTTCGTAAGCTAGATATTTTCTAGTAATCATGGTTATCTTTCCCTAGATATTTGTCTTTAGTATGCACGAGACATTTTAATGCAGTTCACATCAATTGCATATAACTTACGCCGGATGTTATGAATCTTATTTAAATATTTGTTAGATAAATAAACTTTCGAATAAATGCAGTCGGTTGAGCTTCATTTCTTCGTAATTCCTTACATAAACTGCTCAATAAAGATTTTAAAAGTTCACCAGAGGCTTAAGATGCACGGGTTGTGATGTTTGCTGGGTCTTATCTTTTATAAATCACAATAAAATTTGTAACTACTAACTCTAAGCAGAATTATTTGTTACACTCCACATTTTACCCAACAAAAAGCTACAGATCACTATATATGCTAGGAATCTTCAGTGCAATGTTTAGTTGTAATGAGATTTTAATTGAAGCGGGTTTAAGGAACCGGAAATATTAAAGCTTGTGCATCAAAGAAGAAATGGCGAGCAATTCCTTATTTACGTTAGTGATTTTCTGGTGGTGGATGCTTTCCGTTTTGTGCAGTGAAAACGATGTGCTAATTTCAAGTGATTCTGAAGAGAGCAGGGCTAGTAATCTTTTAAATCATTCGTATTCAATTGATTTGAAGTATTTTCCTGGAGAAGAGTGTAATAGAAAATGTGTTGCTGGTGCAGAACCAAAGATTTGTTACTTTAGATTTGTTTTGGAGCATTATCAAGCCATGGGACCGTAAGATATTTGTGATCAATTTTTAATTTGTCTACTTCATTAAATTATTCAATGAAGAGTTACCGACTATTGCGTATAAAATAAAAAATATGCATAACATTTTCATGCAATCTAAGAACTTTGCATGAACTATTTTTTCTGACGATTACAGGGAAGTAGTGAATTCAATCAGAAATTGTTGTGGTCATGTCAATTGTTAAAATAGCGATTTTATAGTCTCATTCTCTGTTTCAAACGTACAGCTGACTTTGAAAGGCACAACATTCATCAGTAGACATTACTTGAATTAGTAAGATTGGTCAGCAATCGTGGCCAAGCACCCCCTTTTTTATAAAAATTATTAGTTGTACTTTAGAAGGCCTGATTGATGTGTTACGACAAGTGCACTGGTTTCCAATAAGTACCCCTCACTGGCAAGTAAGATCATAACATCAAATTAGGCTTGAAACAAAAGAAGCTTCACAAATTTCAACTTTTCCAAGTATAACTTTAAAAATGGTGATTTCGTAAATCTAAATAATTATCTGCTTTCTATTAATTGGGATCATGAACTTGAAAGTTGCTCTGACAATTTGGAAGCATTTTACTCAAAATTTATTCAGTTGGTTCATATTGGCATCGATCGTTACGTCCCAT